>PVIR01001644.1:0-118145 GCA_004026965.1 Petromus typicus | reverse complement strand
CAACAGGGCCTCCATGGGGAGAAGGACTTGCCACCCAGGTCTCACTGTCCCTGGGCAGTGTGAGGACCCATGGAGGCAGCAGGAAGCAGGGCAGAGTTTCAGGGAACAACTGATTCAATTACCTCTGGTCCCTCCAGCCATGCTGATCCCCAAGTTCCCATCATAAGTCCACCATCTGTCCCAGCAGCCAAAAGCAACATGCCTCCCACTGCCCAGGTCTGGCCGGGGCAGGCAGAGGTTGGCGGACAAGCCCCGTGGTCAAGAGGCTCCCCAAGGCCATAGGTGCCCCTTACACATCCCTGCTCCTACCTCCACCTGTCCCAGCACCCTCCTGGCTCTCAGGATGGGTGAGAATGGGGATCCCTGGGCTATAAAGCCGGAGTGCCCTGACACCCAGACAGACTTCCCTGAGTCCCCACCAGCGGCCTGGCCTGGAGCGGCTACACCACAGGCTACTCCAGGCTGGGCTTTTCTCTCACTTGCTGAAAGGAGCATCCCCACGGAGTCCCACAGAGGGGAGGAGGCCCCCATGCTGGGCTCTGGGGCTCTCCTACATGCCAGGGACTCCTCCTACCTGGCACTATGCAGGGCAAGGGTCCTGCTTCCCCCTCTGAGAGAACTTCCTATGAAAGGGGGGGCAGTGACAGCAGTGGGCCCTCCCTCTCCATACAAGGCAGAAAACTCCTGGGGCTCTCCACACTGGTCACCTGGTCACATGGGAATTGCCTGTCCTGTGTTCTTAGTTGGCTCTGCAGACCAGGGAGGGTCTTGCTCTGAGCCCCCACCGGCCGCCAACATAACCAGGCCCTGCCCAGTCATGGCTCCCAAATGCACTCAACAGACACCAGCACTCACTGGGAAATGGCATTGAGAGGCAGCTCTAAAGTACTGGCTCAGGTGGCTGAGCATCGGATGCTCTGTGAGGAAGGTTGTTTATTTAAAAACATGAATAAATAAAATAAAGAAAAGCTACAGGCAAAATCCTCTCAGCGCTAGAAGTGTTGGGGTTCCAACTGCCAGAGCTTCCGGTCTCCAAAACTGTCCAGCCGGTGGTGTGGGGCTTTCTGCCCTGGCCCCATTCAGGAGTCCTGAAGCAGGCACTGAGTCCCTTTTGAGAGCTCCTTGTGGTGCACATGAGGCCACCTGGGGTGCACAGCCCCCACCCTGAGGGGACCAGTGACAGTGGCTGGCCAAAGTTTCATGGGGCTCAAATTACCCACAGTGTGCTTGGTCCAGAGTTGGCACTTCTGGTAGGGGGCTTCCTGGCACCAGCTTGGGGACCTGGCCTGGAACAGGCTCCTGGGACCTGAAGGTCCCACTGAAGACGGTGGCCCCATGGACAGCAGCTAAGTGCTGGCATGAAGGTGCCCCTAACTGCAAACCCGGGGGTCTTGTCTTTGTTATTTCTGCATCTAGCTGAGGTCTGACCCCACCAATGCAGTCCCATGGGTCCTCTACTCACAGGAAGCCTTTGCCCACCTGTCCCCCTACCCTGAAGATGCCCCCTTCAGCCCTCCAGGCCCCCAACCTGTCTGCCCATCCAGGAGAAGCACAGCCTTCTCAGTGAAGACTCTTTGTCCTCAATCCTGGCACAGCTACAGTTGGACCTAGAGGTGCCAGAATTTCCTGGGGGCAACAAGGAACTGAGAGCCGAGGTGAGGGCACCTCCTTCCTCCTTTTGGGTACAGTGGGAGCAGCTGCACTAGGAGGCTCTGCCTGCACCCTCGCCCCACCCCTTGCACAGCCCTAGCCCAACACTGATCCCCCATCCAGGTCTGGCTGTCCCAAAGGCTCCCACAGACCTGGGCATTAGGGTGCCAAGCCACACAGAGGGGAGATGCCCAGTGCAGCAGGGTCTGTTCGCTAGCTGTGCCACCTGCTCCCCAGAAAGCTGCCCATCACTGGCACCACAGCAACCATGAGGATATTGGTAATCAAATGGCAGCCATTTGACCCACAGCAGCTGGACCCCGCTGTGTCCAGCTGAGGGCTCTGAGGCCAGAGCAGAGGACAATACATCTGTGGGTCACCAGCTGCCTATAGCTTAGGTGAGGCCAGAGCTCATGGAGGATCGGGCCAAGACAAGGGTGTGGCTCGGAGTGCTTTCTAGCACACTCGGGGCCTGGGTTCCATTCCAACACTGCCAACAAAGAAAACCTGGAATGCAGAGGTGTGTGCCCAGAGCCCTGCCAAGCCACTGCATGCACCCTTGGCCCTGCACACCCTCGCTGCTCCACAGTCCAACTCCTTCCTTCCACCTCAAGTTTGCCATGGCACCCACAGACCAGCTGACCTTCTGGCCTCATGCACGCTGACCACCTCCCTGGCCTCTGCATCTGAGATGAGACTTAACCTGTCCACACCTAAATCTGTGCAAGGGGACCTGGGCCTCAGTGGGGGAGGTGGGCACCAGGCCCTGCCCACACATCAACTCACTTCTGGTTTCCAGCTGGTCATGTTGCCGGGGGCCTGGAGTAGTGGCTTGCTGGGCAATGGCATGCCAGTTCATGGTGGGCTGTCAACAACATGCACATGCCTGGGGGAGCCTGAGCACAGGTGTCCATGACCTTGCCAGTCACCCTGCCCACCTCAGCCATCCAAGACAGAATTCCTGCTTTGTGGGGTTTAAGGAAGCTGAGCAGAAGAAGTCCCTGTAGCATCCCAGCCTTTCCATGCCCCAACACTCAGGTGGCCATTGAGCTGCTATGGCCTCCCGGTGACACTGACTCATGGCTACTGCTTGCAAGGTGTGGGGTTAATACACTGGTGGGGCACCGGGACACCCAGCCTAGCCCTAGCCTGACAGTCGCCCTATCAGCAAAGTAAACACAGGAGGGTGAGAAGGGCATCATACTGGAAATCATACCGTACCGGCTGCCCCCACAGTGGCCACCAGCCACAGCCCCATGGCACCCCCTCTGGTCACAGACTTACGGGCACTGGGCCCTCCGGAACTGTACACAAGGGCCCTGATGCCAACTTGGGGACTTTCCAAGCCCGAGGGGAACTAAAGTGACTGTGAGAGCAGCGTGGAGCTCCTGGGCTGGGGTGTGATCTTGGGAGTGTCCAGACTCACTCCACACTGTTAACCTGGCTTTCATCTTTCCTTGCAGATCACAGTATTTATAACTGGGTCATCTGGGAACTATTCGAAACACACCCCTGGGGAAGAGGAGGCGGGCTTTATAAATAACTTTTATTATGATTATGCGCATTGACTCTGTGCCCAGCACCAAAGGGAACCTGAACATACACGCCTGTGACTCACCCTCACCCCAGGACAGCCATGGGCTCCTGACGACAGCCAGGGCGTCACTCGGGGTCCCTGCAGTGCTTGGCCAGGTGCCTGTCTTGGTCCCTGGAGGTAAGGGACACAGGCTGGCCCTGAGGCTGTGACCACCTGAGTCCAGGGAAGCTGGGTGGTGACAGTGGCCTGGGAAGGGTCACCACAGGAAGTTGCAGCCCCCCGGGAGCAAGGAGAAAGGGTGCTGTCCAGCCCACACCCACAGTGGCGGCCGTACCTGCACCCCAGGCCGGATCAGCTCAGCCGCAGCTGGCAGCACCTGAGGACTTGCCTGGATGCTGCGGGGCCATTTAGGGACACTGCCACCTCTGCTCACACAGGTGAGCACGTCCAGACCCCACCTAAGGAGGATCGGGGCACATGTGGCTTCTGAGCAGAGGAGGCCTGCCTGCGGGGGCACCAGCTATTTGCAAATCAAACCAGCCTCTGCCTGGGCCTTGGCTGAGCGCTCCACCCTGGCCGACTGCCCCACCAGTTCCCAGCCACCGGCCCAGCTCTGATTCACTCTAGACTCCTTGGTTCAGTAAGTAGATTTCTTGGTAGAAACCCAGGTGTGCTGATGCCATAGTCACAATGAGTCAAAGACTCTCTAAGAAGAGGGAGCGAGCTGGGCGCACACCTGGAATCCCAGCACAAGTGTAACCTGGGCAACGCAGCAATCAATGAGATCCTGTCTCAAAATGAGAAGTAAAGAGCTGAGGATGCAGCTCAGTACAAAGGTCTTAGGTTCGATTCCCAGTAACACAGAGAGTGAAAAAGATAAAAGGAAGGAACAAATCTCCCACAGGCTTTGGGGGCTCTGTGCTCCCCACCTGCTCTGCTCATCCCTGGGCCTTTGACCGTGTGTTGGGGGCTGTCTGTTCCTGTGTCCAGCCCAGGAAGCCAGGCCTGACCTGCAGGGGCCCCTGACCCACAAACACAGGCCGGCGGGCAGGCGGGCAGGCGGGCAGGCGGGCGGGCGGGCGGGTGAGCAGGCGCTGGGGTTCATTCCTGAAGCAGGTGTACGGCTTCCCCGGAGGCCCACAGGTAGGCACATGTGAGGCAGGCGAGGCGGCGGTTAACTCTTTGAAGCTCTGCCCCGTTGAAAGCCGCTGCTCCTTTAATCTCCTCAGCTACTCCCCCACCCAGGCTTCTCAGAATCAAAAGGTGGCACTGACCACTGCCACCCGGCGCACTCCACAGAGCTCCCCACAGCATCCCCACTCCCCACCTTACCTGTGCAGGGCTCCCAGTGCTGGGCGCTGTGGCTGGGGGTCACCAAGGGCAGGAGCACCACACACAGGGTCAGTAGGGCAGACATGAGCGGTCCAGGTCCCAAGCTCCATCCAGGGCGCCAGCTGGCCAGCGGCTGCTGCTCCTCAGAACCCTGACTTGACCTTCCGGGGCAGCCTTGGGCCTAGGGGTCACTGCGATGGCCACATGCCTGCAGCCTGTGAGGAGGACGGTGGCCCTTCTATGTGGGAGGCAGGTGGCTGCTGGTCCCAGCTACAGCTGAGGCTTATCTCTTCCTTTGCAGGCTTATCTCTGTGCGTCCCGAGGGGCTAGGGACCTGGATGCAGGTGACAGCCAATAACAGTGTCAGCAGGGCTGGGATTAGTCATTGGCAAAGCACATTCCCAGAGGAAAGACAGATGAGAGCTGAGAACAAACCAGAAAAACTTAGAAAACCAGTTTTCCTGGGGTACAGGCTCCCCTGCTCTTGCTGTGCGGGACTTGGTGCAGGTGAGCTTGGCGGCCAAGGATCCGCAGGCCCTCTGCAGGACAGGTCCCCGGCCCTGGGGTTCAGCAGGCAGCAGGTCCTTGCTCTGTGCTGTTTCGGTCCCCTGGGTTGGTGGCAGATCCTCAGTCCCGCTGAGTCCTAGGAGCAGAAACAGGGGCCCTAGTCCTGCTGGGTCCTGCACAGTCCCCAGGAGGGCCAGGCTGCTGCGAAAGGCTTTTTAACTGGCGCCCAGCCCTCTGAGGGTGTGTGGGTTTGTCAACTGTCGGGTTTCAGGAATTTCCCCATGGAGGGAAGTCGGTCCTTAAAGGGAACAGCTCCATGGAGAGGGAAGAGTCACGCACCTTGGGAGAGCGCATGGCAATGGTCACTCATCAAAACCAGGCCAGCCCTGCACACAGAAGCTGCCCCGAAACACTGCTCCAGGCTGAGGAATGTTCGGTAAAAGTGCTGCCTCTCTGCCCGCTGCAAACAACAGCACCTGCAGCGCAGCCGCCAGCTCCTGGGCAGCCTCCCTGGCTCCCCAGGACCCTTGCGGGGCCCTAAAACACACATCTTTCCTGGGCCTTAGTGGGGGACCCTGTGAGGACTGTGAGAAAGAAAGGGGTAAGGTCCCCAGAGAGGCAGAGCAGAAGGGAATAGGGAGAGGGACTCGGGGCTCTGTCCCCAAAGCAGCCCCTGCTCAGCAACCTCATTTTTGTCCCTCCTTTCATGCCCTTCTCTCTCTATCCCAACAGACATGAAGTCATGGTTTCTGTCCTAGCTAGGCTTCAGAAACTAGTGTCAGATGAGGAAGTGCCCACTCCACCCCTCACCTGGCCCAGGTGAGCCTTCCAAGCAGGGTCCCGCCCCTCTGGGCTGAGCAGCTTTGTACCCATTCCGATGTCCCCATGTGCCGGAGGGGAGGACAGGCGACTGCCCAAGCCCCGCTGCCTGGCCTGCCGGATTCCCTGGGGCTGCTCCCCTCTTTCCCAGATGCAGCACTTTATCCTGGGCCAGGGCCCCGTCCAGCTGCAGTCTGGAGGGTGAGGAGATGGCTCTCCATGTAGGACAGGCCCTGGGAGAGGAGGTAAGCTCTGCTCCCACGGGCCACAAAGCAACCTGCTCTCCATCAGACACTGCCAATTTGGGGAAGCGCCGGAGCCCACCAGCCCTGTGTGCATGCAGGATCTTACAGCTGCCTGTACTATGCTAAGCCTCAGCCCAGACTGCCTAGAACAGGCTGCGGGCTCCGCACTGGTATCAGGACCTGGCAGTGCGGGAGCCACCAGCTCTTCTGCCCAGAGAGAAAAATCTCCCAAGAGCTCCCCTGATCCTGCTGCTGACCAGCACCAGAGCTCGGGAAGCCAACCATTGGCTGTGCCAGGACTTAGTCACTGAGTCACATTGGACTGAAATGTGGTGCATGGCTCGGCCACCTGGCTTCTCTGGACTTCAGATAACTAGAGCAAAGGTTGCTATGGCAGCGCTGCTCCATGAGTCCCGCCTGGCACAGTTTTTTCTGCAGGAGACAGCAGAGGAGGACTTAGCAATGGTAACTCAAACATGTGACACTGACACCCAGTCAGCTTTCCAGCCACATGCTTTGAGCAGCTCAGTGGCTTTTAGGAATTCCTCTCAGGTGTCCCATAATTTGCTATTCAGAACCTCCCTACCTTGCTCCTGGGGAGACCCTCCCAAGATCCCCCGTGGACAGCCAAAGCCACAGATCCTACTGAACCTGCAGGGATGTTTTCCCCTGTGTGCATACACCCACAATAAAGCTTAATTTATACAGTAGCCACAGAACAAGACTACCATAGTAAGTAATAATAAAATAGAGCAATTATGGTGATACACTGCAGTGATGTCCTGCGGATATGTTCGCCCCTGTGAAAGAAGTGAGACAGACCTGTGGCCAGCCATGAGATGCAGAAAGCAAAGCTGCAATGGAGGGGACTGCAGGGACCTGCCCGGAGCATAGGAGAAGAGACAGCAGGAGAGCACTGAACAACAGGCTGGAGAGGCGAAGCAGCATACGGAACCAGGCCAGGTCCACATACGGGCTGCCTGCCTCTGGGGAGCCCAGGGAGCAGAGAAGGAAGCCATTGCTTTATTTTACACTAACAAGTGGAGGAAATAGTTCCCGTGGCCACAGTGGTCCTCTTCAATCCTATCCAGGAATCCCTCCTTAAAATCTGAATAGCTTCTTATTAAACTAAAGTAAACGCACTCTTAAACATGAGCACATACCTGCCCCGTACTTCACCACCCGGGCATCTTACGTGGCTCTGTCCCTTCCCTCTTCTTTCCTCACCCGGCTCCCTTGTTCATTTTCAAAAATTCTGCTTTTTATTTCCTATCATCTCTTTGTATTTAATTCTTTATTTATATTTTAGGTTTCTCATATAAGAGGAACTATGTGGCATTTAACTTTCTGAGTCTGACTTATTTCATGTAGCATCTTAAAAGGTCTAATGTCATATATGGTCTTAAATTCCACCACCATGTAGACTTTTATAAAATCCACCAGCTTTCCTGGTAAAAATTCTGATGAAAAAAGGTACAGAAGGATCTTATCTCAAACTGATAAAAGCTGTATGTGACAAGCCCACAGCCAGCATTGCGCCAAGTGGGGAAGGACTGACAGCTCTCCTAGTAAAATCAGGAACAAGGCGAGGATGTCCACTCTCACTACTCCTGCTCATTATCGTACTCAGAACTTCAGCCGGGAAAATCGGGCAAAGGGAAGAAATAAAAGGGAACTGTCTCTGTGCACAGATGGTCTGGTTCTTTGCACAGAAGACCCAGACAGTCCCCTAGAACGGCTCTTGGAACTGATGAGTGAACTCAACAATACAACACACAAAACTCCACAGCCCTCCTGATGCCGACAATTAACCCACTGAGAAGGAATCAGGAAAATAATTATATTCATGACAGCTTCAGGAAAAATGAAATACCTAGGAATAAACCTAACTCAGGAGGTGAAAGACCTCTGTGATGAGAACTACAGAAAAAAAAAAAAAAATTGAAAGAGACATTCGAAGATGCAAAGACATCTCCTGTTCCCGGGTAGGAGAAATACTGTCAAAATGGCCATGTTACCACAAGTAAGATGTAGATTTACTGCAGTCCCTGGTAAACTACTACTGCATTCTTCACATAACTAGAAAAAATTCTAAAATTCATATGAAACCAGAAGAGTCTCTGAAGAGCCAAAGAAATCCTGGACAAGAGGAAAGCAGGGGCGTCATGGGCCTGGATTTCACCTGACCTTATAAAGGTACAGTGATGGAAACAGTCTGGTACAGACATGAAAACAGGTGAGCGACAGAGCAGAACAGAAGACACAGGGATGACCTGTCACCTTCAGCCGTCTCATTTTGATGAAGTGTCTAAAAGGACACATTGGAGAAAATGACTCTCTACCCCAGGTATCCCTTGGGACCCAGCGTGGTAACTTTCTGTCTGCTAGAAGGGTGCTGCAAAACATTTTCTCCCTACCAATGATTTTTATTTGATGTTTTTGTTTGTCTGCTTGTTCTGCCAGATATTTTAAATTTCTATTTAATCCAGTATTTTCTTTGAGACTGACGGTTCTCAGGCTGATGAATGGGCCTCAGCTCTTCAGATTCCTCTGCTGTTCCCTTGCCTCTGTGCTTGGATCCCTGTCCCGACGAGGATGCACAGCATCTAACACTGTCCCCAGAAGTCATTGTGCAGTGTTTAAATTTTCCTCCCACCACCTTGAAAGCCACTGTCAGGAGGGACAGGTGCTGCATACGTCATATCCACTCTCTTCCCCAAAGTGCTACACTCTGTCAGTGGTCCTCCCAACACTATGTTATTTTGACAACAGTGTTTAATAGACTTCGATGGGAACTTTAAAAATTATTGATTACAGGATGAGATCAAAGCTCGATGGTAGAGCTCATGCGTGGGATGTAGGAACCTCTGGGTTTGATCCTATCTCTACTCCCAAGTCAAAATCAAACAAATAGAAAACAGCATAGAAATACATAGTGGAATGGTAATAAATTTTCAGATTAATGTAAAAATGATAGATTTGTTTACAACATGAAGTATTCTCATTCAGGAACATGGTATTTCTCTTTGTTTATTCAAATCTTGAATTAAGTTTATTTTTAAAAATTTATAGTTTGGTTAGAAAGGTCCTAAACTATTTGAATAAAGTCATCCCTTTTGCAAACTGGGAGATATAGCTGAAGGGAGGCAAGAGAAGGGACAAGGAGGGGCGGTAGAAGGTGTGTTCTGTGCAGCAACAACTCCTCATGAGGGATGTGGCCATTACAACCCGCAAATATGGCTTTAAAAAAAATTTTTTTTTGAGACAGGATGTTGCTTTGTAGCTTAAACAGGCCCTGAACTCACTCTGTAGCCCAGGCAAGCCTTGAACTCACCACACTCCTCCCGCCTCTGCCTCCTGAGTGCTGGGATTACAGGCATGAGCCACCACGCCTGGCACTGCGGTGTGTGGTACTGATTGCCGGTGGGTGTGAGTCACCACACCTGGCATTATTGTATGTAGTTACCATGGATCAAACCTGGGCCCTTGTGCTTGCAAGGCAGGTGCCAGAATCAATGACCTAAATCTCTGGCCTAAACAAATTTTTAAAAGATAAAAAATAAGTTAGCCTGTAAATACCCTATAGAACTTTACCATTATTGCAAACAAAGTACCTCCATTTCCACTTGTGATTATTGGTGGCAGAAAGAAAATGTGTTGATTGGTGTAGTTATCCAGTATCTAGCAACCTGAAATTGAAGTCTAGATTCTCTCGTTTTTTCTAGTAGACCTAGTCTGAAAATAAACATCACTGTCACTCTTCTGTTGTAGTCTGTACACCAACTGATCTGTCCTCAGTTTGTAGTAGAACTTGGAGTCATGAAACGGTTTTGAAGCCAGTGAAAGGAGAGCCTGTTACTCTACGCCTGACCAGGACACTGGGGTTTGACAGCTGCCATCAGGGTAAGCAATTTTCCTTATTCTGTGTTACTTAGGGGAGCAGTGGCTGTTGAGTTTTCCAAACGGTTTTCATTCCAGTTGCAATGATTTGACTGTCTTCAGTTTTAATTCTCTAGTGGGGTCAACTACAAGTATCTGTTTTTCCTGACGCAAAGCCGTCCTTCCGTTCTGCGGACTCACAGGAGCATGGTCCCAGGCTTTGTCTGAGCGCTCACATTCACACAACCCTCTTCTCTTGTCATATTCACCACCAAAGAGCTAAGGTAATCATTCCTATTTGTGTGTAGCTGTCCCCCAAAGCCTCACGTGGAGGAGCTCGGACTTTTTCACAGTAGTTGAATCTGGAATGTGTGATGCTGGGATTAAACGTATGTGATCACTAAATCACTGCACGTGGGCCGGATACTGAGCTCAGTACTTGCCAGCATCTGCCTGGCAAACGCAACGTCCCAAGTACGATCCCTGGTAACTACATACCACAATGCCAGGTGTGGTGACTCACGCCTGCAATCCCAGCACTTGGGAGGCAGAGGCAGGAGGATTGCCAAGAGTTCGATGCTGGCCTGGGCTACATAGTGAACTCAGGGACAGCCTGAACTACAAAGTGAGACCCTAGGTCACAAAACAAAAATAAAAGTAAAGACCACTACATGTGAGTAATTTTTTTGGCACTGCCCTAATCCCTGCAGTGTGAGTAAGATGAAAGGGCAGAAGGATGCTGTGGTGGTGGCTTGTTGCTTTTGCTCTTACGCTGCTGTGGACTGAAGCTTCTTTTACTTTGCTGCCTTGCATGTGCCATATTGCTTCTCTGATGCCCATTTGCTGTCCCAGCCTCAGGGCCAGCTGACGATGGGGCTGAAACCTCTACACACCGTGAGCCAGATCAACCCCTTCCCCTTTAACTTTGGGTGTCAGGTATTTTGTCTCAGCATGAGAAAAAAGTAACTAACACAATAACATTCTCTTAAAATAACATTAATCTCTTTTCCACATGCTTTTATATCCTTTATTTTAATGTTACATATATTTTTTTCTGTCCTTTTTCCTTAAAGTTCACCATATATCTACTAATTTGTTGATTTTTTAAAATTCCTACATTTTTCCCTAAATGTACATTGAAATGTATCGTTACAATTGTTTTACTGAGTCCTTAGATTTTCTCCCCATCACCCAACATTTCTCTCAATTTTATCGCTTTTCCTTTCCATTTTTCCCAATTTCTGGGAGATCAGTAATGCCCAATATCCTCTGTGAATGTGGCCGGGCCCAGGATCCAGGCATCAGGTCAAACATGCCAGGCCACTACGGAAAAGCTGTTTTTTACAGATAAGATCAGCATTTAGACCAGCAAGTTTTGTGTTAAAAGATAAATTTCCTCATGTGGTGTGGGTGGGAGGCTTGTCCAATCAGTCAGGCCTTAACTGCAAAGCTGACCCCTCCAGGAGGAAGGAATCAGGCTGGGGGCACCATCACATGACCTATTCATTTTTCCTTCCCTTCCGTACATTTTTTTGTTGGGGAGGGTTCTGTGTAACCCAAGGAGCACCAAGCTACACCAGAAGCCCTTTCCTTTTATTTTATTTATTTAACTTTGAGGCCAGTCCTGATAAGTTTCCCATATTGACTTCAAACTTGTCATTCTCCTGCATAGCTGGTGCTATGGCCTCTTCTGAGTGTGGATAAAGGGAAGGCCCATCTTGACTATGAGTGTTGCCCACCTTAAGGGGACTGAACATAAAGGACAGAAAAGGCTGCTACTTGCTGCTCTGCTGTCTTCTCCCAGCCCTACCATGAACTGTTGCTCCCCTGCCACCCTGCTTTTGAGCTAGCTGCCTATGGACTGAAACTCCTACAATCTGTGAGCTAAACAAACCTTTCTTACTCTAATTTGGGTGTTGAATATTTTGTCTCAGCAACAAGAAAAAAAGTAACTGACACAGTTGGGATTACAGGAATGTGCCACAGCATCCATGAACAGATTTCCTAAAATAAATACTTCTCTGTACATAGAGACAGAGGCACCTATGCTGTGTTTGTCTCTGCCTTCTGGATCCTGACCTCTCTGACAATAGAAGGGCTCTGTTCTATGCTCTTACAAATCCGTGTGCATGCAATGCCACTGCGGGGAAAGCACTCTTGGGGACTCTGCACGACCCCCGGACTTGCATTCCCAACAGGCTCTGGGTGGGAGACCCTGAGCAGACCTCACAGACACCCCTCCTAGGGCTCTGTCACGTGCCAGAGCCTGGTGACTGCTTCCTGGGAAACTCTGGCCTCTGCCAACTCACAGGGTACAGTGATGTGGAAAGGGGGCACCTGCTCCCAGAGAGAGGGACCCCTCTGCTGCCAGAGGCTGGGCCATGTGGCACTGGGTCCCTGACCCCCAGGGAGGATTCTGGAAGCACATAGCCTATTGGGAGAGGTTGCCATTGTCTTCAGGACTGCTCCACCCCGCTCCCTGCCTGACACAGGCTGCGGCAAGGGCTGTGTTCGCAGGTGACATGCTCCCTGTGCCCGTAGCTGGCTCCTGGCTCTGCCTCCTTTGCACAGACCACTAAGTCCATAGTGAGCTTAGATCTTCACACACTGCTCCCTGGCTCTGCCCCCAGTGCAGCCCCTGGAAGGGCTCCCTGTATGCTACTCTGCACTATGGGAACAGTATACCAAGGCAGCCAGCCTGCGTCTTCCCCTCTGTCCCCAGCCTGTCCTTTTGAGCTTGTGGGGGCAGCAGCCCCACCTCTAGACAGAGCCTGCACTCCCCACACAAGGTGTGTTCTTAAAATTCCTTACGGATTAACCCACTTTCGTCTAAACTCCATGAAACCATAGGTTTTGTCTTCTGCTCCAAGCTGCTCTGTAATTTCCCCCACAACCTGCTGAAAAGACCCAGGGATGCAGGAGCAGCTGCCTGGGGCCACGGCAGCTACTTCAAAGGCTCCAGGGCTGTAATTAGCAGCACGACGGGCATCGGCACCGGCACTGCCCTGCGCTGGGGAGCCTCGGAGCGAGAACAAAGGCGCCTGCTCTCAGCCCTGAGTCACTGGCATCACCAGGCAGCAGCAGGTGGGGCATGAGGGCCCCGAGGCCCAGAGCTCTGCAGGGAGACCCCTCTTCCACCCTCCCAGGGCAGCACCAGCATCAGGTGGCAGCAGGCAGCACAGGAAGGTCCCCTGCTGCACCAGGGCCACCTGGCCTGGGAGGCTCCCCAAAGGATCCTGAGAGAAGCAAGGCGGGGGGCCAGGCCCAGAAGACTGCAAAGCACAGTGCTGGGCTCTGGCTGGGTCCTAGCCATACCCAGGGTATGTCCTAGGGGGCCAATGCCTGGCCCAGGGGGATGAGGTGCCCAGGGACATGGGGCCCAGCCTTCAGTCTGGCTGGAAAGGCCGAAGGTGTTCCTTGGGACAGTGGCCTATTTTTCTTATGGTTCTCTAGTACTTCTTTATAAAGCTAACAGAGGCCACAATTCTGGAGCCTGTCCTCCGGCGTGGGGCACAAGGTAAGCGGAGGATGGACAGGAGCCAAGTCCATAACTGAGAGTGGGCACCGCAGCTGAGAGGAGGCAACTGCCGAGGCACAGGGTTCTGTGGAGCAGCCCTCTTGGCAGAGTCCTCCTGCCCACGTGACAGAAGAACAGGGACTTCCGAGCCACTGGTGGAGGCCAAGACTTCGGAGGGTATCATGGGTCTTTGCTGTGACCACAGCACCACCCAGCCCCCACCCACAGCAGGAACCAGAGATGCTGGCAGCCATACACACTGCCTTCCTGCATGGCCTCATACTTCTGCAGGCCAGAGAGGTGACGTGGCCTCACTATCCAGGCTGGCAGCACCTGTGATACTGTAAGGGGGGACTGGAACTCCACTGCTAGAGTCAGGAGATGGCCCAGACTAGGAGAGGCAGCATAGAGGCTAGAGTGACCCAGAAGCCTTGGTCCCCACACCCACTCTTCACTCTCTGCTTCCTGTGCGCTATGATGGGGGCTATCCTCCTCCCCTGACCCCCCTCTCAGGCTGTTTTTCCCTTGGAGCTGTGACCACACGTGACTGAGACTTCTGAACTGTGAGCCAAAACAAACTTCTGAAGTTTTGGGCGTGGATACTGTGGAGAAAGCAAAGAGAAAGTGACAGACACCGGTAAGCAGGGGAGGCTGCCACCTTCCACAGAGCGGGCAATGAAATCTCAAAGAGAGGGGAGGCCCATGATGGAGTCGCCAGCTCCTAAAGCTAAGTCCTCCTCTGGATGAGGAAGACAGCAGTTCTTAGTGCAGGGCTTTAAAGAGTGTCTTCTGCCCTTGGACTATGAAGTAAAGAGGGCAGGGGACTTGGTCATCAGTGAGCCCAGCCATCAAGTAACAGAGGTGAGCGGCCACACAGAGCTCTGACACTAGTGGGTCATGGTCCAGACACGTCTTGGGAGAGGATGTCCAACCCTGGGAGAGGCACAGGATGCCCTGAGTCACCTGTCACCAGCCATACTGTCCAGGACCACATCCGTGATGAGCTGATCCTCATGGCAGACTTGGGCAGCTGGGAGGAAGTCTCTGGACAGACTGCTGGGAGGAAGGGGCTCCTGCACGCTGCTCACTGGAGCCCCAGCCACCGGCCGCCTGGCTGCCATACTGTCCCTGTCCACTGAGTGCCCGCCCGACCTGGCCGGGACTAAGCTAACAATACACTGAGCACAAGGTGCTCAGTGCTGGGTGCCGGGTGGGAGAACATTCAGCCTTTGAGAAGCTGTGTGTGAGGCCAGCCTAGGCTCCACTGTGAGTTCGAGGCCAGCCTGAACTGTACGGTGAGACCCTAGCTCAAAACACTATTCACGGGCAGCTGACTCCATCACTGCTGTTGCCACCGTGCTTCCTCCTCTGTCCACACACGCAGGCCATATGGAGACCTGCAGTGTGGACACTTGAGTCCTAGGGCACCAGGGCAGGACCACAACTTCTGGAAAATCACCTGCTCCTTGCTTAGACATCTCACTACCTATTCTGATAATTAGGAGGCTTATCAGTTCTACACATTTCTTTCTATTAATTTTAAGGAAATCTCAAAATGTTTAAAATCCTCACTTGGATTTACGCCCAGGTTAGCACAGACACCAGGTTGATGAGCAACAAGCCTGCCGGGGAAATAGCAGCGCTGGGCAGACCGAGGGGCAGAGGCCTGTCCTGTTCCCCAAGCAGCTGCTGGCCCTGGCCCAGCCTGCAGCTGCACCCCTGCCAGGGGGAGCCCTGCTGGGGCAGAGCTTCTTAGGGCTGGAGGCCCCAGGGTTGCCACCTGGGAACTCATTAGAAATGCAAATTCCCGGGCCCCTCCCAGCCCAGCCCTGGGCCTGCTGGGTGCCAGCCAAGGAGCAGGCGGAGCTGGCCCCCAGGGAGAGCTCAGCCTTGGGGGGGCAGCGTGTATGGGGCTGGCAGGAGCAGAGGAAGGGGCTGAGGAGGAGAAAGGCACAAGTAACTGGAATGACTGTCACCAAGTCTGAGAGGGCGTGACCTTGCGCACAGGACTCAAGGGCCCAACCAAGGCCCAGGAGAAGAGCAGACTGAGCTATTCCCAGGCCCTGGTCAGCAGGGGCCACTAGAGGACACCATGGCCCTTGAGGGACTCAGCTGGGCATAGACAGATCCAGGAGCCCTGAGCTCGGGGAAGGCAGCCGCCAAGCCACGTGCTCTACAGGTCCACAGAGAAGATGAGTCCACCACAGGCAAAGCCTTGGTGTCAGAAAGTGGATTCATGGTTTCCAGGGACTAGAGCAAGGGAGATCAAGGCCAGGTTGGGTCCCTTTTGGGGTCTGTGATGGCACAGCAGGCTAGTGGGCAGAAATCTGCTGCACCACGCACCTGAAATGGCTTGTTCTACATGAGTCTGATCTCCATTTGAAAAGCAAACTGAGGCCGCAATGTGGTTCTGATCTGACTACCACAGTAGCATTAGTCACACACGAGCTGGCCCAGCGCCTGGCTCCAGCAGCCAGTTGTCCTGATCCACCACTGCTCACCTGGCCCAGGGCTGCCCTGTTAGTCCTGACGGGGGTGACCTCAAAGGCTGCGTCCAGGAGCAAGAAGTGGGCCGCAGGTGCCTTGCCCCCTCGCCTGAGCTGGTGGGCTCCCATGAGACTGGGGAGCACACTTCTCTGCACAGAGCCCAGCACAGACAAGTGGATATGCACCACAGTCGCGGCCTCCTCAGACTTCAGTACCAGCCACTCGCCTTCCTTCTTCTCAGGGTGCTGGCCAGGCAGGGTCCTGTGGACACAGCCCAGGCTTGGGACTTCTGGGGGCACCAGGATTTTGATCGCCTTCCCAGGGCTCCAGGGCATCCCTGCCCTGGCGGAGGTCCTGTGGGGCAGGATGGGCTCCAGGCTCCAGGTGTGCTGCTTGGCCAGGGGAAGGGAACAGGGCCAGCTGGGCTTCAACTTGGAGACCAGGCAGTACCCAGAGAACCTGCTCCCAAACCACACAGCGAAGCCCAGACACCAGGGTTCATACTTCAGGGAGCTAGGCATGGCCTGAAGCTTCGGCACTGCTCTGGAGCAGGCGAGTGATAATCTCTCCCAGGGCCTTGTGGTCCCTGCTGGGCTCACTGTGCCTCGCCGAGTCTTCGTGCCCACCTTGTTCAACAGCACCAAAGCACATAGGTTTCTCCAGGGGAGGGACTGAGGCAGGCCACAGCTTGGCCACCTGCATCGAGGGTGCTTCTCAGCAGGCCTGGGTCCTTACCTAGAGGGAGCCCCAGGCTTCCACATGGACCACAGTGCTTCTGTGTCCTTGCAAGGGGTAAGGAAGCCTGGAAGAAAGGATCACAGACCCTGGATGCCACCCAACAGGCCCCCAGTCCCCCCAGCTATGGCAGAACCTGTGGCCCCACAGGACATTCTCACAGGGCCAGCCTTACCCCCGCCCCTACTCCCTGCTCACCAGAAAGCACAAGCCTCCACAGCCCTCAAATCCCATGACACATCAACCACCCAGGAGCAAAACCAGCTTAGATGGGCAGCTGAGTCCTCAGAGCCCATGCTTAGGGCTAAGGCATATGGGCCAGCCAGCCCACGAGGCCTGGAGCCTTGCCAAATCTTCTCCAACTCATGTGTCAGTTTCCTAGTTATGCCCTCTTCCTGGCAAGGCTGGGCAAGATACCAGCTATGTTAGATGAATGGATGATGGATGGGTAAATAACAGATGGATCAAGGATGGATCATGGAAGGAAGGACGGATGGATGAATGAGGGATAGTCAATGGATGGTGGACAGATGGCTGATGGATGGATGGATGGATGACAGGTGGCGGGTAGACAGATATCTCTGGTGAGGCTGAGGAACTCATAGGCACCAACATGGCTGCCGACCCATGTGGATTTGGGGTCCCTGACCCCCACAAGACCTCAAGGCAGACTAGCAGAGTCCCCACACCCAAGTTCCCCCTGGGATGCCGGGCAGAACTCACATCTTCTGGTCCTAAGTGGACAATGGTGGGAAGGAAGACGAGCTTCCTGACCACATGGCCCACCGCCCTGCTGGCTTTGCTTAGTGTTGACAGAGATCCAAGGTGCACCTGATGCTTCCACCATGAGCCCTGTGCTCTCAGTCACGTTTCTGACCTGAGATCATGACTTGGTGGAGTGGCGTTTCCCTTGTGCCCTATGATCTTACTTGTGCAGGTGCCACTGCTCACAGGACAGTGCACACCACCCTTACTGGCGTCGGCCCCAGCCTGGAGCACCCTATAGAAGAAACCCAATTCCCAGCCTGGTGGCCAGGTGGAGTTTTGCACCTGGGAGACCTGAATGCCAGGTGAGTGTCAGCACAGTTGGCACGAAGGTGGCGGACAGTGCTGACTATCAGTACCAGCAAGATAACTGAACTTCGGGAGCCAAACCAGCCCGTGCCAGTGGCTCCTACTGGCACATACCAGGTCCTGGCAGAGAATCCAGCCCACAGGAGCTGAGCCTGGCAGGGAGCCCCTTTGGAATTCACCAGAAACTCCAGGCACAAATTAGAGGCAAGTACCTAGACAAGGAATGCCTCATGAATGCCCAGGGCCTGCCCATCATGCCAGCCCATTGCACGCTGTTCATGCTGGGGTGCAGGCTCAGCCAGGCTGCCCATGGGCTCTGGGTGCATGTACCCTGCATTCAGGGTGAGTGCTCCTTGGCTGCAGAGAGCAAAATCTGCCCTCAGTGGCTCCCGTGACACCTGAAAGGCTCTTGGTCACACAGCCACATGGACGTCCCTCTGGGCTAGCTTGGAGCAGTCACCATGGGGCCCTGCCTGGCATCATCTCCCCATCATCAGCCCAGCACTGAGCTCAGTGCCTGGCACCTGGGGCACGCTGAGATGAAGGAATGACGAAATGAATGAATGATGAAATTTTAAAATTTTTACATGCAACAGTTTCTGGCATCTTATTGTATAGAGCAGGGATGAGTTCAGGGACCCCAGGCAGACAGTCAGACATTCCTCATGCTTCTACATAACAAGAGTTCTTCATTTTCACATGTCATCGACATGGTGATACAGTGTTCGCATGGGTGCACCTGGTGTGTATGCCTGTGTGTGGAGTATGTACGTGTGTGCTGTCTGTTGCGCCCACCGAAGTGTTTATGTACAAAGTGTGTGGTTGTACAGGATGGTGTGCATGTGTGTGCATACATGTGTACACAAGCACCTATCCTCATGCATGTGTACACATATGGTGCAAGCTCATGTGTGTGTGGTATGTGTGCACATATGTATGTACCTGTCTGACCTGCAAGGACAGCCGCCGAGTGAGATGCTGCAGCTGTGTGAGTCACCCCTGCCTCCGGTAACTACTGCAGATAGGATCTAGATCAGCCATGATTGCATCTCCAGGTGGCTGAAGGGGAGGAAGCTGGACACGTTCCGAGTGTGACTCCCGGGCGACGTCAGTGGTGCCGTTGCTAATGAGCAGCTGGCAACTGGTCTCAACCTGCGTGTCTGCCCATAAAAGATGAAAGTCGGGCTCCCTGTGAGGAAGGATCGCACCCAGCAGCCCCAGCTCTTGCCCTGCATCTGTGGCCAGCCTAGGAGCTCTCAGTGCTGGGCACCTGGACAGGGACAGTGGCCAGAAGGTCCTTTAACAGAACCTGCTCAAGGTGTACAACCTCAGGGCCAGGGGCCTGCCTGCCCAGCACCTTGGACGGTGATGGTGCTGAGAGCGACACCGGTGAGAACAGGTGTGTGTGGAGTACCACCTGGGCCAGCTGTGTCACAACCCAGGGACCAGTCCATGTCAAAGCCAGGCTGCCTTATTGCAAAGCCTGGCTTCTTTAGAATAAGAATGCCTTGGTCCTAACCCCAGAAGGAGCAGGCTCACAGGAGAGAAGCAGCTCTTTGGGTGCTCAGGGCAGAGCCAGCTGGAGGGCAGGTTGTGCACAGAGTACGCAGCGAGGGGTCAGCAGACTTTCAGTTAAGAGTTCCAGAAGGAAAGGGAAGGAAAGCAAGGAGAAAGTGGTATGTGGAATGTACCAGTGGGGAATTTTCTAAAACGGATCAAGTACATCAACCTAGAGATTCAAGATCAATAAAATTCAAACTAAGCCAGTCAAAAGAAATGCACAGCTAGGGCTGGGAATTTAGCTCAGTGACACTACACCTGCCTTCCAAGTGTTTGATGCCTGTTACAAATAAATAAATAAAATATATAAGCTGCCAGAGAAAAAGACACATTGCCTTCAAAGGAGCCAGAAGTGGGAGACTTTTTGCCTAGTGGTGATCAAAAATACAGTGAATGTTACATTATTACAGTGGCAAAATACATTGCCACTGATCTCCCTCAAAACTTTCCCTCCACTGGGCCTGGGATTTAGCTCAGTGGTTCCAGCATCTGCCTGTCAAGTGCAAGGCTCTGAGTTCGATCCCCAGGGCCATATATCACAATGCTGGCCATGGTGGTTCACACCTGTGATCCCAGCACTCAGGAGGCAAAGGCAGGAGGGCTGCTGAGAGTTTAAGGCTAGCCTGGGCTACATGGTGAGTTCAGGGCCAGTCTGAACTACAAAGTGAGACCCTATGTCAAAAAACTAAAAAATAAAATAAAATAAAACAAAAAACTCTCTCACTTCAAATTCTCCTCCTATGGTCCTGGGTAGAGTCAAAACTTTGACCTTTTAAGGCCATTTTGACCTTAGGGATGAGACAAAAGCTGCAAAGTGGCAGATATGGAGACTAAGGTAGATGAGGACACAGCATTCTGTTTTCATAAAACTGCTTTTCTGCTGGACAGCGCTTGGTAGCATCCTCACCACATTTATTATCACATCTTGTAAAGATGTGAAAGAGGACTCAGAGCTGGGGCAGGAAGTGGCCAGGAGGCTAAGTGGGTTGGAAATAAGGGAGAAGATTTCAAAGGAGATGTGTAGCAATGTGTTTTCCCTGCAATATAAATTTTTACTTTAAAATTAACCATAGATTTCATAATCCACCATCAGACAGGCCCTCAGTGCGACCTTCACCTGCATAGCACCTGGGTCAGAATAAACACCTGGAAGCCCTGTTCCTTCCACAGACATTTATAGGCTCTGCTGTGCACGGCACTGTCCTCGGCTCCAGGCTGAGTAGACAGAGAAGAAAGCAGACAGACAGGCCATGCGTGGGAGGCCGTCTGAGGAGGCGGTGCCGGCGGGGTGTGCAGCTCATTGTGCACCCCTCGTCCAGCTCGGCAGGTCCCTGGCTCCATCCTAGCATCCAGAATGCTAGGGCACCAGGAGGAAGGAGTGGGTGCCGGGAGCCCTAGATGCCCTTCATGGAGGGGCTGCCAGCGTGGGGGAGCCCCGGAGCAGCACAGCCTAGATAAGGCGCCAGGGAGGGTCCCGAGAAACCTGGGGAGGACATGTGTTCCCTACTCCGCCTACAATTAAGAATGTCCCCTTGACCTTCTTTGTAACTTCTTAGGGCCCTCGATCAAAATTCAAATTACTTCTTAAGGCACTGAGCACAGGCAGGAGTGGGTCAGAGGAAGAGGAAAGCATTCCTGCTAAGGCCTGGGAGCACGGGGAGGTCCCAGGGGCCCAATGGCTCTGCACCAAAGCAGGCTGGGCACAGGGAACCCTGGATGTCTGCCTCACGTGGTACCAGGCCCCAGGGACACTGACCCGGCCACATGCCAGTGGACAACACTTGCTAGGCAGTGCGGCCAGCATGTCAGACACACCAGTTCACAGAAAGAATGCCAGCACGTCACACGTGCCGCGTGCGGTGGTGGCAAAGACAGCCTCCTCGCCAAAAGCACAGAGTGCTGGGCTGTACATGCAGCTGAGGCCTGACAGCCCCGGAACATGGCTGAGTGCCCCACAGTCTCAGCACATGGATTGCCCTGGAGGGGCTCAGGCTTCCACATAGAGCTGTGGATGTCAGGGACCAGTCAGGGAGCAGCCTGCACCACTAAAGACACCCACTGGACTCAAACAGCCGCTGCCAGGAGAGGAAATAGCCTTCCCTTCTACCCAACACCTGTGGAAATGGTATGTGTGTATCAGAGCAGGGCACCAGACGCAGGTGGCGTCTGTCCCACGGACCGTGGATCATCCCCCTAACCTCCACCTTCTCATTTCTCCTGAATGATCACACATCACTTGTGTCTGTGTTGCTGGAGTCCCTGCCATGGCCCCAGTGGGGAGAGTACAGAGGGAAGTGAGCAGGGCACGGATGGATCACAGAGACCTGTGCCATGATAGCGGGGCCAAGGGGGTGGATGCCAGATGTTCAGGAGGGAGCCATGTGAGAAGACCCTGAAGAGGGCTGAGCAGTGGGCAAGACTTGGCGGAAGCCTCACAGGATGGCACCTGGGGACTCCAAGGGGTAGACGCAGGAGGAGAGGGTCACACAGGTCATCCTGGGACAGAATCAGAGTCCCTTCCTACCCTGGCCATCAGATCTGTTCCGCCCGGGGCCCTAAAAGCTGTCTGCTAGTGGTGGCACGCATGGCACAAACAGCCCCAGGGGCCCCTTCCTGAGGCTCAGCATGACCCTGTGGCCACAGGGACTGGCAGAGAGTACAGTTGGTTCCAGGAGGCCCTGCTGCCAGGCTCTCACCACAGCCCAAGCCATTGAGGTCAGTAGGCAGGGCTGGCTCCTTGGGGACCCGCTATCACTTGTGCCTGGCATGACACCTTGGCCCACACAGAGGTGTCCTCTCAGGTCTGTTGACATCCCCTGGTAGCCTCACATGTGCAGGCTGGCAAATCACAGGTGATTCATGTGGCTAATTTATGACAATCAGACGAAATTCAGGTTAATTACTTTTTAATCACTGTCTCCAGGGAACAGGAAAATACTTGAGGCTAATCCATAAATGTGGGGCACTCTGGGGGAAGTGGGCACTATCTGATGGACCCAGGCCCAGCCAGAGGCTGCCTGGGGCCTTCTGGGAGTGGACAAGCTGCAGCTGGTATGGCTGTGCACCCGGGCTTCCCAAACATGGGGCTTTGCCCCGTACGCAGCCCCTTCTCAAGCCCTGTCATGTCCCCATGTCGCCATGTGTGGGACCTGAGGCTGAGGAGCTCCTCTCTGTGTGCCCAGGTGACATGTGGCCATCACAGCCTGGGCCCCACCCCAGACTCCTCCGCCTGTCTCCTGTCCTATCTATCCTTTTCCCCATCACAGCACAGACAAACATGCCAGAAGGAGACCGCTGCTCAGAACTGCCACGCCTCACCTCCTTCCCCATGGGGTCTCAGCCCTCCTCCACCCAGGCTGGAGCTCCCCCCACCAGCCACCGGGCCACTGGCCATCAGGCTAGAGGAGGCTGGGCCACTGCCACAGGCCTTAGGGCTGGCACCCTGCTGTATGTGACCAGCTGGGCACACCAGTCCCCATGCCTCAGACATACCAGCCCAGCTGCCCACGAGGCTCCGTCCCCCCTGGGCACCAAAAAGCAGGATGTCACTGAAACCCCACCCTGTCCCTAAGGGCTCAGTGGGGTGGGCCAGCCCCAGGGACAGCAGTGCCTTCCTGCCTGCTGGCCAACCCAGCACGGCCCGTTCCCAGCTCTAGGCACCCATGCCGGGCTGCTACTCCTGCTTCTTTGCACAGATGTGGATGGCAGTGGAACACCCACACGAGGCCCCAGGCCAAGGGACACATGCAGGTGACTGGCCAAACTTCCTGGCACACTCCAGGAACTGTCCCCCAAGCTGAAGGCCCGATGTGAGCTGAGACGGGGTCTATGCTGGCGCCCCTCCTTCAAGATCCCAGCCCTCCTCCAGGTGGTCTGAGCAGGAAGGACAGGAGGGTCTTGACCCCGGGGTTGCTGAGAGGGTCAACATCCCATCCTTCATGTTTGGCAGATGATACAGAAGCGTGGCTCAGCTTTAAGACATTGATTGGCACAGAGCAAAGATGGCCGTGCTTGCTGGGCAGGGTTGGTCCTGGGTGCACCTTGCATGAGCTCCAGGCGCCTGGGAGGACAGCACAGTCCTCACACATTCCTCCCAGGACAAGTCCCACACCCTCACAGCAGGATCTAGGCAGAGAGAGACAAGGCTGGAGGAGCTAGAGAATGGAGCTGCGCACCAAGTGCCAGGGTGTGAGGGAAGGCACAGCAGGGAGTTGCTCAGAGACGAGCCTCACATCAATGCCCAGTGTGCACAGCAGGGGCCACAGGGGCCAGAACACGGAAGTCCTGGCCAGACCAGCACAAGGGCTCCGCAGCTCCCCTGGGCCCTGTGAGCACCAGCTGATTGATTCCCACAGGCAGTGGGAACGGCACCCTGAATGAAGGTCTGTGCTGGACCCACCTGGCCTCACCGGCACTGGACCTGACAGAAGGAAGTCGAGTCCTGCCAGGAGAGCCATGGAGACCACCTTTGACACTCCTTGGCCAGACCTGACGCACAGAGCTGGAAACCCACAGTACCAGCTGACTCGAGGAGGTCAGAGCTGAAAGGAAAAGTGCTACCAGAACCGTAGAGTCAGGGTGAAATCCAGGTGAGAGCTCTGGCCTAGGAAAGGCAGAGGGAAGGGTGGCAGTGCAGACCCAGGCTGGCAGGAAGCTGGGCCATGGCCCAGTCAAGGTGCCCCGGTGCCCACGGCTCCCTCCCACCATTTATTCATTAAGAGGCACTGCACCTCCGGGTTAGTCCTGCCCGTCCGTGTCCCCGAGCAATATGTTCCCCTCTTCCTTCTGGTGTCCAGTTCGTTTTCTGCTTACTTTCGCATCCTAAACTTGGCGGCTGGAGAGTGCTGATTGTGTACGCGGTGGTGGTTGAGCTCGTACTGTTTCCAGCTCTGCCTGTCGGGTCTGGTCTGAGGGATGTCAAAGGTGGTCTCCATGCCCAGCCCCTCAGCAGGACTCCGAGTTCCACCTGCAGCTCCTGTCAGGGTCTGGGGCAGGTGTGGCAGGCTGCTCAAAACAAAAGTGGTCACACTTGACATGGTGACAGTGGCACGGTGCATTGAGTGTAGAAGGGAGATACGAGCACAATAACACGAAGCAGGGGGTGGGCATGGAATGTGGGCGCCGGTACAGCCGTGGACTGAGTGACAAGGGAAGGGAGGAAGAAAGCATCATCAAGGTGGGAAAACATGGAACTTGCATGCACACTGTTGCTGACAGCTGTGCTTAGGACAGAGCTGGCAGAGGCCAGTGAGCCGATGGGCTGCCGCGCTGCCCTGTGCCCCTCTGAATCCAGGTGCGAGGCTTCACAGCAGCACAAGGGTGCAGGGGTGGGAGGCCTCCAGGAGGTGACAATGGCAGGAGGCTCTTCCTCTGATAGGACAAGGACCCCACAGAAGAGGCTGCACCTGGCCGCTGGCTCCCCCTTCCCCCTCCTTGGAGGGACACAGTGCCTCCCCACCTTGGAGACCACAGCCTCTTCCTTTCCCAGCAATGGAAGTAGCAGACCCCTGAAGACTGGACTGCTCAGCCTCCAAACTGAGAAAACAGGTGATTTTTTTCGTTTTAAATCACCCACACTGTGCTATTCTATTGCAGCATCAGGAACAGACAAAGACAAGGAGGAAGAATTCTCAACCATGTCTGCTGGACTCTGGTGCTGCCCGAGGTGAAGCGAGCTCACCTCTGTCCACCACTGGCCTCGACCTCAACCTCTAGACAGAATACGGAAAGAAGCATCCTGAAGGCCTCTCACTGCAGCTGCCCACATGTGGGCAGCAGAGGGGGACTCATCACAGGACATCAAGAGTGCAGAAGGCAGATTCAGATGGAAGCAGATTGTGGGAGGGAGTGTCCGCTGCTCCAGCCAGCAGACCAGGCAGAGGAACAGGTGAAGCAGGACTACAAGGGCTCCCTGTCCCTGTCCTTCCCCTCGTCTTCCTCCAGCCCTCCAAGTCCAGCCAGCAGGACAGGCTTGCTGGAGCCACAGTGCACCAAAGCCTGATCCCCAGGTGGTCAGCCTTGCCACCTCATTTCTGGCCAAAGGAACTGGGAGCAGAGGCCATGGCTGCACAAAGTTGTGGAGGAGAAACACGTTTTTCCCATTTTCATTCCTGTCTTGCTCTGCAGGCAGCTACACGTATGCTGAGCTGAGTGGTTGCACAGGAGGCGAAAACCCTGAGATGTCCAAAGCCTGGTTAGCACAGAGGAGAGAAAGGACCAGTCCTCGTGCACAGCGGGCCTTCCTTGCCCATGGCAACACCCCTCAGACTGACCCACTGTGGGTCACAAACGGGAAAATTCACCTTTGCCTGGAACATGTACTCATCTTTCTCCTGTCACAGTCCCACGAACAACACAGAGTAAGTATGAAGGCCACAAGCAGTGGAGGACTGTACAGGTCTTGCACACCCCGCACATTCTGAGGGAGGCACCTGATTGGCTGGAGCCAGATACCTACGAGAGCAGCTGCCCACATGTGGGCAGCAGAAGGGGACTTATCACGGGACATCAAGAAGTCCCTCTGCACTCAAGGTGAGGCTCAGGCTGGGCTGAAGGGCTGTGGATCAGAAGGGGATGGTGCCCAGCTCCAGGACAGCTGCTCTGCCGTCATTGCCTTTGTGTTCTCCGCAGGTGTCTGCACAGGGCACTGTCTCACACACACACAAGACAAGGCAGGCTTCTAGGGGTCCTCGGCCAGTGAGGCTACCACAGAGAACGAGCCACACCTGCTCGGCCAAAGGCCAGCATGTCAAACGGAGCAGATAACTCACTGCAATCAGAAACCTACCGCAGCCTCCAGATGTGCGCTCTCTTCAGTGCTTCTCAGAAGAGGAGACGCATGATCATTCTGACAGATGTGGTGGGTGAGAGGCTCAGAAGTGCAGCTTCAGTCTGCCTGTGCCACAGCAGGAGTCACTGTGACCAGGACAGAGGGGACTAATGGGGAGGCCACCCCCCCAGCCAGGAACCCAAAAGTGGGCTAGAATGGCGCAAGGCAGCTATACTGGCCTGGGGACTGTGCAGACAGACCCAGGAGCAGTCAGGCACAGTCACATGTCCTGACCACTGTCACCAGGGAGGAGATAACAGCACAGCCCCACCATGGGCTCCAGTGTATGCAGCTCCGGGGTGCACCTGCCGGGCACCTATTGGCCCTGCTCTACCCATACCCACCACCCACACGTGTGTGCCAGGCCCAGATGGCTCCTATGGCTCGACTGGATGGAGGCACCCAGACAGCCCTCAAGCAAGAGGGAGAGACTAGCTAGCTGCACAAAGGGGCAGGCCGAGCACCTTCATAGACCACTCAAAGACCTCAGCATTCTGTCTGTCAGACATATACATATGCGTGCATGTGCTGCACCCACAGCTGGGGCTCACAAGCAGGAAGGACCATGGGTGTGGAGCCCGCACTGCAGCCAGGCCCCTGCTGTGAGCCCCACCGGGTGGAACTGGTCCAACAGGGAAAACCCATGAGAACCCGGTCTGCTCTGCCCTCCGCCGCACTGTTTCATGTGGTTCCAGCTCCCTGGCACATCACCAGGATTTCAAAGACCCGTCAGCAGAGGACAGTCCTCACGTCTCCGGCTCCCCTGAACTAGTTCCAGCATCAGGTCCTCTGCCAGAAAGCTACAGGCACCGTGCACACATGCACACGAGTACGTGCACATGCACACCAACTCAGAAGGAGCGGTACAGCTGGCCCCTCTGGCCTGCAGCAGCTTTGAGCACACCAGGATCCCTGTGCCCCACAGATGGGTCACCAGCCTCAGAAGCCCAAGTCCTAGCAGCCCTGAGGCTCTCTCACTCCTCCCTTCTGCTGTACCTGCCATGGCCACCTGAGAAGATGGGACAGCAGGACAGCTGAGGGCCCCGGAAAGAGAGGCTCCTGGGGCTCCCGCTCCCTTCCCAAATGTGAGGCAATGTTCTACAGGCACTTCTCAGATCAAGGTGGCACCTAGCTAGCAAGGATGGGCTCCAGCTGCCTCTAATCCCTTACCCTTGCCCACAGCACCAGGCCCCACCCAGCCCGCCAGGGGGCCAGAGGGCCACACCTCAGTCTCTACCCACAGCACAGGACTTCAGGGTGTCCTCTTCAGCTCCTCCCTTCCTTCAGCTGCCTGAGGCTGTCCCAGCCCACTCCTAGCTGAATGCACCCAGGACCCCTTCCAAGTTTGGTCTCAGACAACAGGGCCAGTCCAGAGCAGGCTCCTTGGCAGCATGGCCTCCCCAACACTGTAGGGCCCTTGCCCAGCCATTCTTGTGCCAGCCTGTGCTCAGAGCACGGCAGCTTGCCAAGCACAGGTCAGCACTGGCTGTGGTGGACCTGATGCAGAGGAACTACAGCAGCTTATGAACATGCCCTCCCCTTACCTATGCCCTACATCCCCTGCCCCACCCTCTGCACAGTTGTTCACAGCACCTGCCACCTGGTGGCCCTCGCACCCACACCCCTGCCTCCAATTAGCATAGAGCCCAGCACCAAACAACACAGAGAAAACCTTGAGTGAGGCCTGCACTAGACAGCCTGTGCCCCACACTAGAATCCTGGGCTCCGCAGAGGGAAATGGACATGGACCACGTGCTCAGGAGGACCCGCCTCTAGGAATTAGGTATGGGTATTCACTAGGCCTGGCATCCTTGCCCCCATTAGACAGATGCCATGTTTTCTCCAGCCCTGGGCCAGTCTCCATACTATGCATCAGAAAAACAGGTTTTTACCCATGTTACCCCAGCTTCCCCTGAAGCAGGAAAGCTTGTCTAAGCAAAAGTGAGGGTGAATGCAAGGTACATCAGACCACGTTGTCCCAAGCACAGGAACAGGAAGAGTGGAAAGGAGTGGCAGTGCTGATGCAAATGGAATTCTTGTGCTCAGAGTTTGAGGACTGGCCCTGCTCCGCAGCCCCGCAGGCCTGGCATGGCCCGCACCTTGCCGTCTAGACCGAAAACATCAGAGAGGAGCATGGCAGGTGACATGGTACTGACAGCAGGGCCCTGCCAAGGGAAGTGGAAGATTCTGCACCAGGCCGAGCACAGAGCCATCAGAGCTCAAGGGTGGGCTGTCAGGCACCTTCAGGTACAGGCAGGGGCACAAGTGCTGTACCCTGGCACCTGGTGGGAATTCTGGGAGAGAGAACAAGGCTCTCTCCAATAGCAGAACCACCTGACACAGAGAACCAACCTGGAAGCCTGAGCCACAGCCAAGGAGATGGGGCCAGTCATGGACTCTGGAGCCCTCTTAAGGATGACATTCAATTAAGACCAAACTGTGATACAAAACCAACACAACACCCTGCACAGCAGCATCAGAGCTGATCTAGCAACAACTGCAGCTTCAGAGTGGTGATTAGGAACCTCAATAAGGTGAGGCACCTGCTGGTTTCTACTAGGGACAAGCCTCCAGCTCCCCTCCAGACTGTAGTTAGCACTCAGTGGAGGCCAGCAGAACTCTCCCAGCCCATGGTCAGCCTCCTGTACCGGTGTGGCCCCAAGGGAGAGCCTCAAGATGAAAGGTCACCAGTCAGAAGAACAATCTTTTTGGGCAAGTGGAGGTCTACAGGAACAGTTCTTGCAGAGGTGACCATAGGGCAGGGGGAGCTGTGTGGTCACAGGTGGCCACACACAGTGTAGGAATTGCAGCTACAATAGCCCCGGCCAGCTGAGGCCAGCTGAGGCCAGCAAGCCGGGTTCAGGTTCCCATATCATTGCACAAGACACAGCCAAGAAAAACACTACAGAGAAGAGGGAGAATATAGAACTGTATTTTGTAGCACAGTAAATAAATTCCACCACAGAAGAGGGAAAACATGGGATTTTTCATTTAATAAATACAAATGAATAAAAATACTTTGCTTGGTACAGATCGCCTCTCTTCTGCCTCCGGCAGAAGCCGACAGGTGACTCTGCCCCATTGTGGCCGGTCTGCTGGTATGGCCGCCCCCGTCAGCTCATGCTCACACACAGACCGCTTCATGCCTGGAAATACTGTTTAGGTACAAGACCCCTCTTTTTCCACCTGCCTGAATGCACATCTTCGCACTGAAATTCAAGCTGTGAATAACTCCCTCTGAGAGAGAAGAACCTGGTTGCAGAGAGCCCCACGGCACTCCAAACCTGGGAGGCCCCAGGGAAAGGTGACAGTCCGTGGGCCTCATCAGCAGCAGGGAAGGTAAGGGTGATGTGAAGTGAAGCCTATTGCGTGTCTCACATGCTGCCTCTTATTTTAAAAACAGAAACTCCTATTTAAATCTCACCCATCTGGAACAGGCCAGGTGTTTGCTCTTGCACGAGACAAGTCTGTTATTGCTTGTACGAGCCTCCTCCAGGAGCTGTGCCGCTTTGCCCTGTCCAGTGATAGGGACACTCGGCTACATTGAAGTCAGATCACCACATGACCCTGGGCCACTCAGCCGGCTTCCTGGTATAGCCGCAAGGTACGAGAGGAGCCTTGGAGCTTCTTAGCTGTAGATCAAAAGTGAAAACTTGCAGGATCCAGGAGAAAACGTCACTAAACTTTAAAGCTCTTCCTAGCTTGCTCTCTAGCAGAGCGCCGGTCGTGAGGACCTGAATGCAACCAGAGCGGCGATCAGTTTTGTGGCTTTCGATAAAATTCCTGTTCTTCGTGGATGAATTTCTAAGCAGCTCCTGGAAGGATGTCTATGTATGAGGACACAGCAGCAGCTGTGAGGACAAGCCCTGCTGCTGGGCACAAGTGAGAAAGGAAGTGACGGACACTGCCCAGGGCACAGGGGACTGGCACCTACAGGAGCCCGCAGCTCTATCCACTGCCGCCACCAAGGCCATGAGTCTCACGAGAGCCTCGCTGGTGTCTGTCAGGCCAAGGCCCGGCCGTGGCCCAGAATGGGAGGTCAGCTGCAGGCCATACTGCTGGAGGGAGGAGAGGTAGTGATGAAGGGCAGACGGTAACCTGTGCACCCGGGGGACCCTGGAATGCTGCAGCGTGCAGCAGAGGGCCATCATTCCTGGAGAGAAGCCTGTCTGTGTGGAAAGCTAAGAGAATGGGCTGTGGTTCTGTGAGTGGCCTGTTTTGGTGCCAGCACAGCAGCACTGCCACTGCAGGAACAAGCTGGAACGGCTCTGTGGGATGCATGTGTGCCCAGGCATGGGCAGAGCCTCACAGCCCCAAGGACTTCTGCACAATCTGCTTGGCAATCTTGTAAAACTGCTCCCGGTCATCCCGCCACATTTTAGAAGCATCCACGTTGGCGCCACTCTCATCATTGGGCTCTGAAAGACAAGGGAGGGAAGGCCCTGTGTGTGAAAGGGAGTCTGTGTGGGCAGCCTGATGAGAGCACCCTCTCCCCGGAAAGTGCTGGGACCCGCTGGAGATGTTCTGGGAACAGGCATCCTCGCCTGTCCCTGCAGGAGAAGGGTGCTGCTGAGAGGCGCACAACTCCAGAAAGAAGCCACTAGGACAGCAGCTCCTAGGAAGCTCTAGTAGGAAGCTCTGCTGGGTGAGTGAGATGCTTCTCTACAACCTAAATTCTGAACTCCCACATTCCTAACCCTGGTATGCATCCTATGCGAGAGCCTGAACTCTCAGCTTCTCCTACCCTACCCTACCCTATCCAACTTTTAGTGGGGCTCCTGGAGGTCGCTGACGCCTGACCTAGAAGGCCTGGTTGTCCTCTGTTCACACCACCTGCCCAGTGCTGCAGGTGTGGTCTTTCTGAGGCACAATTAATGACATCATGCCCACTGCATGCCTGCGGACATCTAGGCACTTGCCCAGCTTACTTCTGGAGGACCTCCTCTAGCCTTCGCTCCTGCTGTAGATCTGGCAGTTCCCATGGGCTCGGCCACTGCCACCCCAAATGCCTCTCCCTCCCTGCTCTCTTAACTTCTGGTGGCCTCAAATCATCCCAGGAAGTGGTCTTTGAGCCTGGTATGATTCACCACAATGGCCTGTAGCTGTTGGTGGATTTGAAAGTCTCCTAGAATATGGGGTTCAAAGCGTGGGCCTCTGTCACACTGAACTTTACATCCTTGGTGTCATATGAGACACAGTAGGACTCCAATATATACCTACTGATTGAACAAGGTGCCCAAGGGCCACAGAATGGTTCATCATGGTGCACAGCAGGCTTTGTGACATGAAACTGTCCTTAGAATTTATAATTATGAAAAGTATGTGTACATTTGGAAACATGAAGACAAGCAGCACTAAATTAAAGTAATATACACAGATTAATTACAAAGAAATAAGACCCAAACAGGGCTGATGGAAGGACAGGAGCCAGTGACACAGGGCCCAGCCCTGGAGCCATCCTACCTGCCAACATGCTCACGACCGACAGCAAAATCTTCTCCACGCTTTGCACGGGGCTCCACCTCTCCGCGCTGCTCTCATAGCCCATGGGGTCGTCGCCAGGTGCGTGGAGGATGGAGATGCAGACTCTGCCATCGGGGTAGACTGCAAGGCCAGGGGCAGCCGGGTGAACCACACTGCGCTTGGGTGGCGCCGCAGGCAGAAAGCGTAGGGTACAGACAGGAAAAGGGGAGCGGGGGCCTGAGCGGCACACCGCACATGTGTACCGGCCGGCCTGGCCTCTCAGGCCCTCACATCCACTGACAGGACTCTGGGCTGGGCATCTCCTAACAAACATCTTTAAGTATTATTTCCAAAGGACAGTGAATGAATGGTGATCTGGCAAATATTCCACTCAAATTAGGATTATTCAAAGTGCTTTTCACAGCCAGATTTCAAAGGCGTTCCTAATTCTACCGTTAAATCCCTAGGTGTGACTGTGTAAAATACCCAGTAATGTGGCCAGGAAAAAAGCAACTGCAATCACCTTGTTTTCCAGAGAAAGAATAGCACTGAGATTTTCCGAGATGATTCTACAAGAAAGGTCACCATCCGAGCTCCCGGAGGTCAGTGTGCCCGACCAGGCCCTCCCCTTCAGGTGCAGAGCTAACAAGACCCCACAGCCAGGGGCAGACCAGTCTCCAGGGCGCAGCTGGCGCAGGGCTTGCTGGATGTCAAGTGTGTCATTCTCTCACACCTGCCTGAGAAACTTCGGTGGGTCTGAAACACCCTCAGACACACAGTATCCTTTCTGGAAAAACTCAGCTCTAAAATTATGAAAAGCCATTGATGTTGTGGAGAACAATTCAAAATAAATGTATTTAATTCACTGTAACTCATGAATCAATATTTTGCAAAAATCCCGAATAAGAGAACTTGTTTTTTACCTCAAGCAGCCTTTTCCCTAGTGCCTGCCCCTTGGCTCCCTGGGCACCAGGAACTGCCCATTGCCTCTTGTTAGAGAGAAGCCGGGGGCACTGGCCCAGCCCTGGCTGTCTACAGCCCACAGAATGTGAGCATCACCCCTCATGATGACTACACAGCAGATCCTTTCCCTGGGTCCCATCAACTGCACATCCAGCCACGTGTCCAGCATCGGCGACCACACTCAGGTGTCCAGGAGGGTTGTGTGACCTGCTTCTCCCAAAGGTCGTCAGCTCACACCAGCTGCTGGGTGCCTGACCCTGCATGCAACTCCCCCAGCTCTGTCCACCCTCCATTTGGCAGGCTGGCTCACCAGTGCACCCAGCTGCGCAACAGAGGTGCTAAACAACTGCTTCCAAGTTTCTACTGACCAACTTCTGTGATACTGTAGACATGCAAATTAGTTCTCAAAATTCATTTTTATGAAATAAAAATATCTGTTTACAGTAAGTTAATTTTTTTTGTAGTTCAGGCTGGCCCTGAGCTCTCTATGTTGCCCAGGTGAGCCTCGATCTCACAGCAATCCCCCTGCCTCTGCCTCCTGAGTGCCGGAATTGCAAGCGTGCATGAGCCACCACAGCCAGCTGGCACTGTGGTATGTAGTACTGATTACTGGTGAGCGTGAGTGATCATGCCTGACATTGTTATATGTGGTTACCAGGGATCACACTAGAGAACTTGGGCTTGCAAGGAAGGTGCCAGAACCACTGAGCTAAATCCACAGCCCACAGTAAGGTAAATTTTTAAAACTATTTATATTAATTATCTGAAAATTAAAAATATTTATTGGGTTTGCAGCTGAGTAGTAGAATATGCAAGGCTGTAGATTCTGTCCTCAGTATCACAAAAAAAAAAAAAAGAGTAATAATTATTTTCTATTGTTGAAAGCCTAGATTGATTACACATTTTCTACCATTAAAAATTCTCTAACAAGGGACAGTATAGCCCACTGAGCGCAGGCCTAAGTGAAGCAGGACACTGGGCCAGTTTCAGGCTCGCATTTTCCTCCATCCACAGTAAGCTGACCTTCACAGCAGAGGCAGGGTATCAGGGCCACAGCTCTAACCCTTACAAACCGGACTTTGAAGTTCACATCACGACACACGGCACTCCACATAGCCGAAACCGTCTCCTGGTGACAGAACCAAACAGAGGCCACCACAGGGACAAAGAACGAGCAAGCTCCTGGCCCTTAACCTCTTGCTCATCAAAGGCACGATCTATATTCCCTTCAGATGCAGACAGGCACTTAAAAATGGCTTTTGTTACAACCCAGGACTTTCCTTCGGCCCCCCAGACACCCAGCAGAACAAGTAGAACAAAGCTTGACCCTCGTTTTGTGAGACTGGGTCTAATCCTTGGTTTTGCACACAGAAACATCACCTCAGAAATACCTGTCTAAAGGCTGGCGAGACCAGGGCTCAGATGTCAGCCAGTGGACCCTTTAGTAGCTGGCCTCTTGCTGCGCTGGTGCCCATCTGACCCTGAGCAGGGCGAGCCCCAATCCTCCACTACCGCCTCCCTGCGCATTGATGGTCTTCATGACGGAACCGCTGGACCTCTGTCAGAGCTACGCTCCACCTCCCCTTTCTCTGACTCCCACTGAAGCGGGGCCCATGCTGGCAGGGACATGGCCACAGCCCAACCACAGGCACTCACTGTTGGGGTGAAACATCTCACAGGTGAAGCGCATCTTTGGAGGACTCAGTGGGTAATCTAGCGGGAAGCTCAGGATGGCAGGAAAAACGCCGAACTCAAAGCAGGTGTCTTCAGGGCCCCTAAAAGACAAGAAGCAGGCTGGAGTCAAGGGCACTCCGAGACAGCAACGCAGTTCTCAGTGGATGGAACATTTTGCTTCTACACACTCATGAAAAGGGAAATTACCAGATACTCTTTTCTGAAGAGCAAGTATGTCCTTCTCTGCCTACCTGGCTGCTGTCAGTCTCAGGCAGGTGCAGAGATCTAGTGACAGTCACAAATGCAGCAGATGGCAGCAGGGCGCAGGGGAGGCTGCCCCTCGGGACAATGCACAGCCATGTGTGATGGCAAGGTATGGATTAGGCCAACGGATGGCTAGAATCTGGTACTGACACAAATACATGGTTAACAGGTCTGCTTAAGGTTTATTTAACCTTTTCCAACATGCCTAACAAGTGACTTTGGTAACCTTATGTGAAATCCAGGTGACACTGGAGGCTGAGGCAGGAAGATTACAAGTCCTATTCTAGCCTAGCAGCCTAGGCAACCCAGGGACTTGGTGAGACCCTGTTTCTAAATTTTAAAAAAGGGCTAGGGATGGAGTTCAGTGTGAAGGCTACAGCATGGAAGAGGAAGAGGAAGAGAAGGAAAGAACAAAGAATGGGGAGGAATGAAGGGGGGCAGGCAGAGCAGCAGATGTGGGCATCCATAACATGGTGCCACCTGGGCCACAGCCCTCACCAAACACAGCCCCGGAACCACTGTCTTTCCATGCCAATGGCAGAGACACACTGAAGCACCTCCCAAGTATTCCAAGGGTTAAAGCCCTCTATGGAGGCAAGGTCTGACAGCAGCAGGAGACAAAACAATGGCAGCTACCAAGCTACATCTGAGGGAGATCAATCCGGCCCCACAAACTCCACTACCACAACAAGCTGTGCTTGAACTGTAGAATGTCTCCTAAGTCCCCTGTTTGCAAGACGGGCTTCTGGGAGGCGAACTGTCACAGGGGCGCCAATGCCCCCAGATGAGCTCAAGGCTGACTGTGCTGCTGGGGGTGACCTGGCTAGAGGGTGTGTTCTCGCCCCAGCTCCTCCACTCACACTGCATGCCTGCTTTCCTCTTCTTCACTGCCATGGGTTGAGCTACTTTCCTCCACCACACCTCCCATGCCATGTCTGCCCTAAGGCAGCCAACCATGGCCAGAACCCTCTAAAACAAGAGCCAAAATAAACCTCTCCTCTTTTACACCGCTGGAATACTTCACTCCAGCTAGAGAGATGAGGGACAAAGCACACCTCAGAGTAGTTTTAAAGAACTTAGCACGTGAATTTACTAACAGTGCAGACCGGCTCACTGACATCGAAGAAGTCACTGTGGGCGTGGACTGCGGTGGTGGTGCAAGGCTACCATCAGCACACTCAGAAGGCAGAGGCCTAAGGATTGCCACAAGTTTAAGGCCACTCTGGGCTACATACTGAGATCCTGTCTTATAGAACCAAAAGAAAAGAAATCAATCTATTTTTCACAGTAGGGAACGTGTAGCCCAAAGATGTAGAAGAAAGAAACCACTCAGATCAGCTCTGGTCCCTGGAGGACTCCAGCCAGGAAGCCCACAGGGATCCACCAGCCCTGCTGCTACCCAGGTGAATCCGAGAAACAGCCCAGGAAAAACAAAAACACTCATTCTGAAATCATCTGCTCATGAAACAATGGATTTTTTTTAGAAGCATCAATGTTTAAAATCTTTTTTTTAAATTACCATTTAAAATCTTGATGCTTTTTTTTTTTTGAGACAGAGTCTCACTTTGTAGTTCAGGGTGGCCCTGAACTCACTGTGTAGCCCAAGCTATTCTCGAACTCACGGTAATCCTCATGCCTCTGCCTCCTGAGTGCTAGGATTACAGTTCATGCAATTATTTTTGTTCAGTGAGATCAACACAGATTAGCAAAATACTCATCGCAGCAATGGAAAGAAGCTGACAGAAAGCCCCGTCAGCGGTGGCACTTGGGCTGCAGCAGGACAGGGCACATGATGGTGCCAGTTCTTCACCCTCTAGAAGGCAAATCATGACTAGAAACTTGTCCTGCTACCTCTGGTGAATGACAGTGAAGAGTGTCCTGGTTTGGAGGGATAAATGTGGCTGCATGGCAGTGCCAGAGCCTAGAAGGAAGCCAGGGCAGGGGACGTCAGCGAGGAAGCAAGAAGAGGTGGCCAGGAGGCTCCACTGCGGGGCCGCCCAGCCCTGCTCGCTCTCCTCGACACAGGCCACACAGGCCCTGCATGAGAGGTGTGCTGCCATCCTGAGCACGCATCTGCACTGTCTGCACCAGGACTCACACGGTTACAGGAACAGTAAGGTCCTCAAATGGAGGACTGCCTTAGCCAAATGTGGACAGTAGCTCCTCCTTATACCCTTTGTTCTGTAAAACTGTTTGTTTTACATTGCAAAGCTTTGTTCCTGACTCCTTGATTTTGATAATATTAAGTCAACTTTCCCTTGTAGCCTGCTTCCTGCCTTTAGTCCTACACTTTGTAACACGTGCTTGTTAGCAAATGGTGACCTTCCTCCTCCCTCCCCCTTTCATAAATCTTTCTGTTAGAATTACCACTTCAGAAGTAATCTACTTGTAACCTTGCTAACTAGTGAAGCCCTGACAAGGTCCAGCTAACCCACTTGCAAGTGTGCAAGTAGGATGAATGGTCTCAGGTCAATTGTCACATCTCTCTGTTATCTATCAAACTAGCTGGAAAACTAGAAAGCTCAGTCAGTTTAGAAAGGACTTGTTTCCCACGTGGCTGACCTTTTGCTAGCAAATGAAACTTCTCTTTTGTTTATCCCAAGTTCCAAGTCTCTCAAGTGCTTTCAAGTCTCTTCAAGTTCCTTTCTGCCACAACAATACAAGGGACAAGTGTCCCCATCAGCACTGTGCCACCTCCTGACTGCTACTGCTGCCACTTCATGCTGGACAAAGCTGGGAAGTCCCAGGACTCCTTCAGTCAAGACCACAGTGGGTCAGAACACAATTCCAACTGTGAAAATAGAAGGCTGGGCAAACAAAGCCTGTCTTCAGAAGTCACATGGTTACCATGGGAGGAATGCTTGTAAGCATTGTGACTGCTGGCACCTGAGTCTAGAACCAGAAAAAATGCAGGGCAGCATCTTTGGAATGAGCCATAAAGGTATTTGCTCAACAATGATAACAGTCCTTTGTTTCTCATAATGGGCCTTTCTTTAAAAACACAGACACCTGCAGGGTGGTTGTAGCATGACCAGACACTGCCTGAGCTGCTCTGCTTCTCCAAGAACAAAGCTACCTGCACACCCTGGGGTCTCTATCAGTGCCTGCTGGCTCTGCCCTCCGTTCACAGTGCTGTGGCCCTGGACAACAGGCAGGCGGCAGGGGTGCAGAGGTGGGGACATGGCCAGAGCATCCTTGCCTGCTCTGGGCGAGGAGTGCTGTCTTCGGTGAGCTGTCACCATGCACCGTCCACAGAACACAGCCCATCCCAAGAGCCAGCAGTAAAGTGAAACACATCTGTCCAGAACTACTGCGACTCCCCAAAGGCCACAGAGGACTTTCCATTCACAGAGACCGATGGCAGGCAGGGTCCAGGTGCACCTGTGCATGAATCCATCTCAGGCCATGCACCCAGCCAACCATGGCTGAACCTGAAAGAGGGTAATGCTGGTCCTCACCATTCTGGCTCCAGCCACCCATCCCACCACCCTAAGTTCTCAGCACACCTGCAAGCATCAGGCAGGCTCACCTGTGTTGCAGTAAAGGGTCGTGGGAGGTCCACGGAGTTGGGGCAGGAGTCAGCATGGTCCAGGGGTGGGCTGCAGGCATGGTCCCCGATGGTGTGCCTATGACTGCAGGGCACAGCAAGGGACGGGACTCTGTGCTCAAAACCTGAACTGCATTCCTAGGGAGGCCTGAGCCCCAGGCTGAACCCTACAGAGTGCAGAGTGTGTAGAGCAGGCAAGTTGCTTCCAATCCATACACAGCAAGCAGGACCTGCCTGCAGCACCCAGCAGCTCTGACTCCAGCCTTTGCCACCACATAGCAAAGGCCGACAATGCAGGCAATGCACCAGGCCCAAGCCACCCATCTGCTCACCCAGCAGAGCTCTAAGCCAGAAAGTGGTGTCCACCAGATATGGCCAGGGAGCTGCCTATACCCACACAGAGCCCTACAAGTGAGCCTCAGGTAACTCACCCAGGCACAGTGCTAAGAGCTACAGGGATGGATGGGGCAGCCTTCACTTCAGGTAGAGCAGTAACACACAAGTTCTGCCCCATTATCACCAGGAGTCACAGTCACATCCTAATTATTTTTTGCAAAAGACATTTCTAAAACACTTTCAAATATATCTAAGTTGTACTTAACTATATTTAAAGCACACAGAGCAAGTTCATCAGCTATGAGAACTTATAGAAAATCCCAACAGTTATTTTTCCAACGCACATTTTGATCTCAAACTAGCAAAATGCATACATGTTGGAAAAGCGTATCAAATAAAGAGCAACTGGATGTGGCAGTGCACACCTGTAATCCCAGTACTTAGGAGACTGAGGCAGGAGAATCAGTGTAAGTTCCAAACCAGTCTGGGGTAAACAGTGAGTTCAAGGCCACCCTGAACTACAGACTGACAGCATGTCTCCAAAAACAGTCACACAGGACTGGGGATTTAGCTCAGGCAGTACATGCCTACCTGGCAAACACAAGGGCCTGAGTCTGATCCCTGGTACTGCAAAAAAAAAAAAAATTACATCATGGTACTGCTGAGATTTGAAAACATTAAATAAATGGAGAGACTATGTTCATAAACTGGCACACTCATTCTTACGGCAGCAATGTTCTCCCAAAGTGAACCAAAGATCTGACAGCACCCCAGCAGGTGTTGGCCGAAGCTCATGACCAATCAATCCTAGGCTATATCCAAAAAAGTACAGCACCCAGAACAGCCTCTATAACCCTGAACAAGAACAATAAAGCTGGAGGACTTAATGCTTCTCAAAACCTCTTCTACAGCTGCAGCAATCAGAGCCGTGCATGTAGCTGAAGCACAGGGACGGCCCAAGGCCACTGGGACAGAACTTGTTCAAAGAGAAACCCTTGCACTGATGGACTGTTTGTTTTGGACAAAAATGCCCAGGTTATGGGGAAGGGCTATCTTTAGCAAAGGGTGCACACAACTGGCTGCTCACAAGGAAAGGGTGAAGGGAGACTCTTGCCTAGTCCACACACCACCTTGGAACAGATCAGGTGGAAAGCACTATAAACCACCACACTTCCAAATGAAAACCTCTGTAACTTTGAATTATACCTGATACCAAAAGTATGATCCATTTTAAAACAAAACTGCTAAATCATACATCATCAAAGCTAACATTTTTTTCAATTTCAAAATTAAAAGGAGACCTGAATGCGGTGGCTCATGCCTGTATTCCCAGCATTGGAGATGCAGAGGCAGCAGGATTGTCCTAAATTCAAGGCCAACCTGGCCTGAACTACAAAGTGAGACTTTGTATCAAAAATTAAAACAGGGCCAGGGATTTGGCTCAGTGGTTCTGGCGCCAGCCTTGCAAGCACAAGGTCCCTAGTTCGATTGATCCCCAGTAGTCACATACAACAATGCCAGGTGTGGTGGCTCACACCCACTAGGAATCAGTACCACATACCACAGCGCTGGGCATGGTGGCTCACGGCTGTAATCTCAGCACGAGGGAGGCAGAAGCAGGAGGATTGCTGCAAGTTTGAAGCTCACCTGGGCTACCAAGTTAGCTCAGAGCCAGCCTGAACTACGAATGCAAGACCCTATCTCAAAGAACAAAAAAACTGATCCCCAGTTCTGCAAACAAAAGAAAAAAAATTAAAATAAAACAAAGCAAAAAACCAAAAATGGAAAAGAAAGCTGCAGACTAGAAAATATTGAAAACTGTATTTTATAAAGGATTTGCATTTGGAGTATACTTTTGCACCAAGGAAGACAGATGAATATCTATTAAATCTATAAGATTAATTTAATTCATCTCTTTAAAACTTTACAATGACCAACCACAGTCACTAGGGAAATGTGACTGCAACTACCCCAGGAGGACACTCTGCTGCAACAGCAACAAGTGGGGGAGGATGGGAGGGGGGGGCGACCAAGACCTGCGCCCTCTGCTAGAGGGGCATGGCAAATGGCTTTGGAAGACAGCTTGGTAGCTTCCTGGCAAATTAAACATAAATTTACTCCACAATCCAGCAATTCCACATCTATACATCTAACAAGAAATGAAAAACGCCTACAGAGACCTGTATACAAATGTTCACAGCAGCAGTACTCAACACATCACTCAGTGAGCAAGAAGGCAACAAGCGGAAGACAGAGGAGGTCGCTGACACACACTGTAACATGAGAACGGAAAACTCCTGCTGAGAGAAGCCTGGTGCACAAGACTCCCTACTGCTGGCAATGTTCAAACAAGACAGATAAAGTCAGAAAGGAGAACTGTGGCTGCCTGTGCCCAACAGTGGGAATGGGGATCTTCCTGGAAATGCTCTAAGACTTGATCGCAGTGGGGGATGCAAAACCCTAATAAAACTATGGCTTGTGGGCCAGGGAGTTAGTGCAGCGGTTCTGGCGCCTGTCTTGCAAGCGCAAGGGCCCGGGTTCAATCCCTGGTAACCACATACTATACTGGGTGTGGAGACTCACCCCAGCAGCAACCAGTACCACATACTACAGTGCCGGACGTGGTGGCTCACACCTGTAATCCTGGCACTTGGGAGGCAGAGGCAGGAGGATTGCTGTGATGTGAGTTTGAGGCTGAGCTCAGGACCAGCCTGAACCACAAAGCGAGACCCTGTCTCAAAAAACAAAACAAACAAACAAAAAAACCTATGTCTTGAACACTCAATGCAGGTGAAACATAGTAACATGTTGTGCATCCTAGTAAGTTATAAGCCACACAGGGAAATCACATCATGCTCTAACCACTTCTCAGCTGCAGACTCTGGACCTTTCATCACTCTCTCCCTACTTTTGGGGACTGCCCCATGTCTGGGGCATGATTCACCGTGCACCCACTAAATGCCAGTAGCCGAGGACCCTTTACTCCACAGGTGACAGCCAAAAAGGCTCCATCCATTACCAAATACCTGTGGGGAACATGACCAGCTGAGACCCTGGTATAGGCCTGCTATACCACAGGCCTATACCACAGTCTGTTACCTGCTGGTATAGGCCTGCTTGTCCAGTCTGTTACCTACACCTGTCATGCTGCTGCCTGGCTCTCCACTGCAGTGTGGTCCTAACTCCTAGAACAATATTTCCACTTTATTACTGCAAGGAAAGTTGCAAGAAACTATCTCACAAAGGAATCTTCTGAACGCTGATGCGAGATGTTCTACAGCAATTTTCAGTTAAAAAAAAAAAAAGGTTGACATAAGGATGGTCCCTGTGATCACAGGAGCAGTGCCAGCCTGCAGGAACCTCGGCACAGGCACTTTCCCTGGGCCCAAATGCGCTGGCAGGAATGCAGGGTGCAGTCAAGCTCGGACAGCAGTCTCTCCTGAAGGGGAAGGTCCTCCGCAGGTAATTACCACAGCCTCTAGAGCCTGCTGTGAGGTGACAGCAGTGAAGTAAACAGACAGACAGGGAGGTGACCAGGGCCAACTGCTTCTGGAGCAGGACAAAAGAGGGCACAGGATTCCATGGGACATTCCAGTAGGTGACATGAGCAGGGTGGGTCACAGAGGTGTTGTTCTATTTATTTTTTGTCTGCTTGTTTGTTTGTTTTTGAGACAAGGTCTTGCTATGTAGCTCAGGCTGGTTTTGCATTATGTAGTCTAGCTGGCCTCAAACTCATGGCGATCCTCCTGCCTCAGCCTTCCAAGTGTTGGGATTACAGATAAGTACTTCACATCTGGCAGTTAGACCACTTTGACCCAAATAAGTGAAGATCAGAGAGGCCAACACAGCTCTGGGCTGTATCCCTTCCTATGAGCTGCAGTCAGCCACACTCCCCAGCAGCTCAGGGGGGTCATCCAGACACTGCCTATAGCAACTTTCCTGCACAGCCTGGCCTAATTCATCAACTTGTCACTTCCTTAGCCTGCTCCTTTGGGCCTGTCCTCTGTGATCAGGGATCTGGGCTCACCTGGGACAAATATCTTGGCATGGGCCCTGCCGGAAGCCCTCTGTCCTCTAGCTGAGCATCTGAAAAGACAGGGTTTCACTGCACTGCCCAGAAGAGTGAGAGGTCTGGCAGGCGGGGGTGGCACTGAAAGCCAGCAGCACTGGGCTCCATAAGAGGAGCTTTGTGTCCAGAGCCACAAGGCCCAGAGGAAGCTCTGGAAACCAGCAGAGAGTAGCAAGGAAGAGAAGGACCTCTCACCAAGGAGCAGAAGCCCAACCAGCTGTTTGCAAAAACAGAGGGTGAAACAGACGGACGGGGGACAGTTAATTCCCTAATAGGTGCTTAAGCACTTCTCTGAATGGCCCCTATTTGTGAAGGGTCTGGAGCAGAACCAAAACCCACAAATGCACCAATCTTGACACAGGGGAATTCCACAGGAATGCAAAGCCTTAAGCAAACACAGACGTGCTCTCCCCAGAACAGTTCTAATTGCTTTCTTATGACAGGTTTTCAAAATATTGGTTTAATTTTATACTGTTTACCTAAAATTTGTAATAGATACCCTAACAAATTTTTAACAATGAGTACTTTTTAAAAAGCATAGTGTAGGGCTCAACTGTGCCTTCAGCAAGCTTCTACATCCACCTGTGTGGGTACAAGAAAATGCTGACAGCTCCCAAACGCTGCAGAACCCACAGCTGACCTGGCCTCGCCAGCGGCTCCCTGCACGTGTGTGCCCTGTGGGAGGTGTGCCTTGTGGCCGGCATGTCCCTGCTGACACAAGTCACAGGAGATAAAACAGGTCATATCTCACACGCACTGTCTCTGCTACACCTGCTGCACACTCCAGGACAGTGACTGGGGGCTCTTGTCAACCCACACCTGCCTGGTACAAGAGGCTCAATACTACAGTCCCCTTATGTGCACTTCCCCTACCCAAGGTCTGAAAATATTCAATGGAAAATTAAAAAATAACTCATTTTAAGTAACTTTTATTCAAATGGCTGTCACATCTATTCTCTTCTACTAGTTATTGTTATTAATTTCCTACTTTGCCTAACTTAGCACTTCGGCCCCATCAGAGACATGTGTACCAGACAAGACGGATTACTTAGCATAGGGGTCAGTGCTATCCTACATTTCAAAAACCCTACAGCAGCTCAGAACACATCCCCCAGGGCTAAAGGGAGCCAAACACATTAGAAAACACAAGTGTTCAAACAGGAAATGCAGGTGCCACAGCCCAAGTAATCACTCTTGCAAACTGTAGATGTCAGGGCTGCTGTACTTTGTCTGCCTGGTGTCTGCGATGAGTCTGAAGTGGTTTGTTTATTGAAAACTCTTATGCATAAGCAGCATCATGTTTTAGCCTGACCTGTGGGTCTTAAGGAATGACTGTGACACAAGCACCAGGCAGATGTCCTGGCTTTGCCGAGCTCATCTCTAGCTTAAGTGCCAGGATGCATCCTCCTGTCTCTGCCCACCAGAGGCTGCTATATCTGACCCAAAAACCTTCCACCTAATGGAAACAGCTCATTTCACAAACAAGAAAAGCAAGAGACTGGTGATAAATTTGAACTTCCTAATAAGTTTTACCTACCTCACTTTGTTGCACATCTGAGAAGAAAAAAGAAAGTAAGTACAGGGCCCAACTGGGGGCTGCAGAAGGCTCTGAAATCTGGCCTGCCTGTTTCTGCTTCCAGGCAACACCACTTCAGGTTCAATATCCAGAACCTTAGTGTGGGACCAGGCACCACCTGCTCCTTGGGAACAAGTTCCATCTCAGGACTGGAAGCCAGATGGCCTATCAGCCCTGGGACAACAAGCAGCAATGAGAAGTGGAGGTGAAGGGGAAGAAGGACAGGCAGAGAAGAGACGGCCACTGGCAGGAAAGGCAGGGCACATGTACCCACAGCTTCAAGAACTGCTGTCTGCCAAAACCACAGATTTTTAGGGACTTCTAGAAGCCAAAGCCAATCATACAATCTGGGGCTAGCCCACAATGACCACTAAGGTACGGGTTTGGACCATGATTCCTGGCTAATTACTCCCCACCTGGCAGAGCTTGCAATCCAGAATGTCTCTTGCTTTGGCTGGTGACAAAAACTTCGGCCTCCCTGCTTTGCTGTGGACCACTACTAAAGGCTCTGACTTACCATGGCTGCCAGTGGGTTACAGGACCTTCCTCATGCATCTAAAGCAACCAGCCTTCAGGACAGGCTGGGGACACTATGTACCATGATGCACAGGCAGGCTTGTGAGGATCTGAGGCGGGGCCTGGACACGGGCTTCTCCACATACTTTTGTGTCCTCTGTCCAGCTGCTGGGGTGTGTCCTTTAGATAGCCTCTGTGTACATCAGCAAATACAGAGAAGGGTTTCTCTGCGTGCAAGGAGCCTCAGTCTGCATGCCGCGGGTGGTCAGAAGTTCTACAGAACGAAGTGCGGCTTCTTAGAGGTGGAGCTTATGCTATGGGACTGCAAGACTCTCACGGAGATGTTACTGGAACTAAACTGCAAAAGGGGACAGCTGGGATCTGCTGCAGGGGTGAGGCTTGCCTGCTGTGGGAAGAAACCCGCACTTTTGGATGCATGAAAGGAAGGTTTCTGTGTTGATACAAGAGCAGAGGAAAACAGTAAGCCATCTTGCTTCTACCATCAGAACACATCATTATCTGGAAACTACAAACATGATTCTAACCAAATCTTTCGCTGCTTCTAAGGAAACACATTGCTGCTTTTGGATGATGTCCAGTTGTCCTCTCCACACATAGGAGCAGGATCCAGATGCTCAAAGTCACAAGAGCCACCTGCCTTGTCCACTGTCAGGCACAGGCATGCTGCTAAACTTGATTCTCCAGTTCTTTATTGATTTTATTGGTACATTTTATATACATGTTATGATCACAATCAACATTAAGAATTTGGGCCAGGGATTTAGCTCAGTGGTGCCAGCACCTGTCTTGCAAGCGCAAGGGCCCAGGTTCGATCCCCAATAACCACATACAATACTGGGCATGGAGACTCATGCCCAGCAGCAATCAGCACCACATAACACAGTGCCGGCGTGGTGGCTCACATCTGTAATTCCAGCACTTGGGAGGCAGAGGCAGGAGGATTGCTGGGATGTGAGTTTGAGACTGAGCTCAGGGCCAGCCTGCACTACAAAACCAGACTTTGTCTCAAAAAAAAAAAACAAAAAATATTACCAGTATATGACATGACTTCTCATTTTTTTTCCCATTCCCCTGGTCCCCCAAGTCTCCCACCCTTACATACATAAGCTTTGCTTACTTTTTTAAAATCATCAAATTTTTCCTTTTCCTTCTTTACTTACCCTTACTCCCCTTTTCTCCAATTCTTTAGTAAGCACTAAAAACTAGTAACACAAGAGTAACTTACATGATCAATGCCTCCCATTCAAAAAAGTTCTCCTCATTCATGGGCCCTGCAGAACGAGAGAGAGAAAAACAAGCCCACAACATTTAACTCTGAAGGCAACTTTGGTGCTTAGACAAAATTATAAAGGAGTTACCTGAGTCCCTTACCTGCCACAATTCCTTCTGGAGGGTTCAGTGTTAATTCTACAAAATAAAAAGTCAAACTATTACTCAACAGAATGGCTACTATATTGTCATCTAACAAAACATCTTTACAAAGCATAAGGCTATACATTATAAAGTTCACATCTCAAAAATAGACAATTCTACTTGCCAAAAGTAAATGTCTAGTCTAGTTACAACATTGATTAAAAACTGTGTGAGCTGTTATGTACACCGAGAAAACAAAATTCTCATTTTATGAATGAAAAACAAAAATGAAAACAAATGGTAAGCTGTCTTTTCAAAAACACCCATTGGTTCCTTCAATTAAAGCTCACAAGTCTAACACAGTATGTTCTTTACAACTAAAGAGCATTTCCTGTCATTTAAAAGGTATGTGACCATGACAAAGTAGAGACATGAACCAGAGCGAGACGGCACAAGCTCGCACCACCGAATACATCACACTCTGTACTTAATACACTCTACAAAGGCAGTGTGCCCGGCACCCTGCGCAGCAACATCAAACTGAGAGGTTGAAGAAAAGACCCCCTACAAGCTCCTTGGCGGCGCACAGTAATCAGATGCTGCACATGTAAGGCTGCTCTATTCCTGTGGGGCCTCCACAAGGTGTCACAGTAAACTCACTTTCAGCCTGGCTGTGTGGCCACGTGGCAAATGTCCTTAAGGGTCAGAGGGTGGGAAGTCTGGTCCTCAGGAAGGTACCACCAGGAGATCTTAGGCCGCTTTGAGCAGAAGGAGTTTGTGTGACCCTGGGGCAGTTCTCACAAGAGACGATGCATGAGGCAGAAGCTTGCTTGCCCCTCTGGCTTCCCACTGGAGGTGTGACCACGTCCTAGGGCAGGCGCTTCTACCACTACCATCTACCACCCACCATTGGCCACATAAGCCCCATTTCTTTACAAAGCTGCCTATCCCAAGCATTTTGTTACAGTGATAAAAAGCAGACTAATCTGTAGGTAAGGAAGACTCCAAAATGAAGCCAAAGCTGTGGGCACATGAGAGGCAAAGAGAAAGAAAAGGTAAAAGTCACCGCAGAAGGGCTGCAGGGCAGGCAGAAAGCCAGGCCACAGAACACATAGTCAATAAAGCAGCAAAAACACAGAGACCAATAAAATCAAAAGGAGATTCTTAAAAAAAAAAAAATTTACAAAATCTCTGCAGAACATACAGTGTATAAAACACATATCCTGAGAAACAAATAAGCAAACTTATTCATGCTCATAAACACTGACCCTAGTCTGTAAATTGGAAAAATAAAGCTTCCCTACCTCACACAATGCAAAATATCATGCCATTTAATAGAGAAGACACATTCTTAGAAACAGAGCACTCACACAACCCCAGCTACGCAGGACAGCCACTCTGCATAGCCCATGGCACAGTCGGGAAACATAGCAAGTATGGGGCGCACCTGCTACTGGGTAACAGCACACTAGGAAGGCAGTGTGCCAGGTAAGTAACTCAAAGGGGCACAACAGAAATAATGCCAAGTATAAGAAACACACACAACAAAACAGTTGTTTGTTATCACACATTGTACCAAACTATACATTTTATATTACAATCACACAAGTTGCTGCTGTAGGTCAAGACCACATCACTATGGCTTCACTGTGCCACAGAATTTTCCAATGCCTTATTTTACAGAACTACTTTTGCATCTGTCACTCACCAGGATGTCACTGTGTTACATATAACTGAGTGTTAAAAAAGGAAAGGCCACAGCCATGGGAACAGCCCCATCACCAACAAGGATATGGATGGTGCTATAGTCTGATGTCTGTGTCTCCCCCACAAAAAAAACTCATGTAGAAATCTGACTCCAATGGAACAGATGGCGCTGGGAGCCAGTGCCTTTGTGTAAGAACATAGGCGCTGGGCACCCAGCGGCAGACACTTGCCGAACATATTCAAGAAAAAGTCTGAACCCTATGCTGCAAGAAAGAGTCAGGGGGAAAGAACATAAGAGCATTTCTCTCTAGGCCTGAAAACACAAGAAGATGGTGATGTGCACACCAGGAAGGGCCTCTAGAACCAAGAATAACAAATGTGTCTTATTTAAGCCTTTTGTCTATGCTATTTTTGTTACAATAGCCTGCACTTAGACAGACAGCAAATCAGCACTTAAAAACATACTCGACCTGACAGCCTTATGAGCAATGCACACTAAAATCACAATAAATTGGGTTTAAATATCTTTAATATTATAAATGTGTGTATTTGGTCATGACAGAAGGGTTAAAATTAGGACTGACAGCCCCAAGTGCTGCTAAGTGTAGCAACTGGCTCTGCCCTGCAACTGATGCAAAGAGCAGTGTTGGGTTCCACTGAGGATCACACAGCATCCACTGGACCATGTGTTCCCACAGACTCACAGCTGAGTTTCCATGGCCCGTTCATGCAGGACAGCATCTACCTGCAAATAACTCAAATGCCCAATAGAGAATGATGTATCGATGGTACAGAACACTGCTTCACTAACAAGGAACAAACTACAACATACACAACAACATGACTCTACAGCATCATACCAAGCAAAGCAAGTCTGACACTATAGTCTCTAAGAACCCATCTCTCTGAAATCCCAGAAAAGCACACCTGCTGTACAGGTACGTAGGCTACCTTCAGCCAAAACACTGGGGACAAACCAACAGCACGCTCCTGAAAGTCAGAACTCTGGATTCCTGCATTAAGGATGCTCAGCCTCTAGTAAAAAGCAAACCAAACGTTGTCTAAATCCAGGAGAAGGGGGCCGGGGATTTAGCTCAGTGGTTCCAGCACCTGTCTTGCAAGCGCAAGGACCTGGGTTCGATCCCCGGTAACCACATACTATACTGGGTGTGGAAACTCACCCCAGCAGCAATCAGCACCACATACCACAGTGCCAGGCATGGTGGTTCACGCCTGTAATCCCAGCACTCGGGAGGCAGAGGCAGGAGGATGGCTGTGATGTGAGTTTGAGGCTGAGCTCAGGGCCAGCCTGAACCACAAAACCAGAACCTGTCTCAAAAAAATAAAAAAAATAAAAAAACCTAAAAAAAAAAAGAGCCAGGAGAAGGAAGGGGATTGCAGAGGACACAGGCAACCTTGGGAGCACCAGGAGTACTCCACAGTACAACTGTTGCGATGGCTGGACAGGAACTGTTTATCTGAGGTTGGTACACTAAGTGCAAACTTTAACTCAATAATGTTGGCTCCCCTAAATTAATTTCAACTGTTTTATGAACTATAAAAACTATAAAACAAATCTCTTTGAGGGTAACATAGAATACCTTCATGTGCTTGTAAAAAGACTTCTTATATAGGAACAACAACAAAATTAATAACCAAAAAACACTGGGCACAAAGGGTGGACATACAAAGAATAATGAAATTTAAAACTTCTGACACTAAAAGATACTTTAAGAAAATCAAAAGTTGGGCTGGGGATTTAGCTCAGTGGTTCTGGTGCCTGCCTTGAAAATGCAAGGGCCTGGGTTCATCCCTGGTAACGATATGTAACAATATCAGGCATGGCGACTCATACCCACTAGCAATCAGTACCAAATACCACAGTTCCGGGCATGGTGGCTCATACCTATAATCCCAGCACTTGGGAGGCAGAGGCGGGAGGACTGCTATGAGTTTAAGGCTGGCCTGCACTACATAGTGAGTTTAGGGCCAGTCTGAAATACAAAATGAGACCCTGTCTTAGGAAAAAAAAAGGAGGAAAGAAAGAAAGAAAATCAAAAGTTAAGACTCAGAGAGGAAGAAATTTGCAACAGATATGATCAACAAAGGACTTGCATCCAAAGCCTCTACAGAAAGCCTTACACAGAGGGTAGGAGAGGACCATAAGTCCAAACCTAGCCTGGGCAACTCGGTGACCTGGCAAGACCTTGTATTTAAAATATAAACACACACACACACATACACACACGTGCATATGCACACACACACACACAGAGAAAACACCAAAAATGTATACATCAGGGAAAAGAAAAACTTGTATAAACACTTTTATACTAAATTTATTGAGACATCATGAGATTAATACAAGTTAATTTTGGCATCTACATGTATAAGAGGTGCTCAAAGTGGTGGCTATTAGCTTCCAGACATTAGCATGGTGAACTGCTGAAGTGCGTGTACTTTTTTTGATGGCCTCTCTCTCTTACTTTCTCTCTCCATACATGTATTATGTATGTGCATATATAAATATATATATGGGGATATATACACATGCATATTATAGGATACATATATATGGAATATAGCTCAGTACAGAGGTCCTAGATTCATATCCAATAAAAACTATGAATGCAAAAGAAAAACAAGCAAGGCACTTGAACAGGCATGTGCTTCATATGATACCTAAGCACCCTATACCACACAGCAAGGTGCTCCAACAAGTACAGGGAGATGCAGGGCAAACCAATGGACTCACTCAGCCCACCAGAGCCACCTGCCAGCCCAGGCTGAGGAGGATGAGGAGTGACAGAACTGCACTGCTGCTGGGAGAAGGCACCAGAACCACCATCATGGAAGAGCACATGGGTGGCATGTCTTGAAGGAGAGTTCACATCCATCAGCCTATGTGCATGTCAGGGTATAGAGGACAGTCCAAACTCCTCTCAGCAGCACTGGTCCTAGATCTATTATCTATCAAAAGAGATCAAGATATTGTGGCATTCCTACAGTGGAATGAAAACAAAAAATAACTCACAACTACACATGATACAATGCTGTACAGGGGAAGTCAAGCCAAAAATGTACAACTTACATTTATAACTATGCCAATAAAACAAGTCAGGCATGAAAACCTGTGATCACATAATTTGGAAGGAGACAGGAGAACTGTCATGAGTTTGAGGCCAGCCTGGGTTACAGAGTGACCTCAAGGGCAGCCCGAACTATACAATGAGTCTCAAAAAAATTAAGAGCCAGACATGGTGGCATGCACCCGCAATTTCAGCACTCCAGAGGCTGAGGCAAGAGGGGTACCATAAGCTCAAGGCCAGCTGAGGCTACATAGTGAGTTTGAGGCCAGCCTGAACTACATAGCAAGGCCCTGTCTCAAAAAGAAAATAAAACCAAAAAATTACATTACATTATATTAATTTAATTCAAAAACACACTCTTAGAGAATACATGTTTTGGCGGAAAGACTCAGAAGCAAGGAGGTAGTGCTCCTATAGAAAAAGGGACACCATGTGGCCGTCACTGCAGCAAACCACCTTCTCCTGGAGAAGGGCGCTCTTTCAGGGAGGAGCTCCTGAGGTGGCTGGTAGCCCAGTCTCATTCCCTATAACTTTTCTCTTCATGAGTTCCAATTCACCCCAATACACAATTTAAAAAGTGGTCCTGCGACATTGAGGGCAGGAAAGGCGGTGCTGATGGCAGAGGAGGCTGGGCTCACTGGCACCATGGATGTGGCATGAAGGGAAGCAAAGCAAGCACAGTCCTAAGCTCTAAACCACCATGTGAGCAGGGTTTACCCTGGGACAGAGTGGGAGAAGTCCAGCTCCGGCATCTGCAACCCCTAGGGAAGACTGAGGCTGGAGATGGGAGTTTCAGAGTTACTTCACACAGAACACATGTGACCAGGACTGGACAGGGCGCTGGCAGCAGTGTTTCTCAGGGAACCCTGGGAAATACACTGATGTTTCAGATCTCACAAGGATCTGGAGATGTTCCTACAATTTAGTAAGAGAGGCCAGGAATGCTCACGCCCACCATCAACCAGGCCTTCAAAAGGAGAAGTCATTGTACTAAAAAATGCCAACACTTGCTGAGAAAGCCTGATCCCAGGAACAAGCGCCACAGGGAGCCAAACAAACACTGTCACTGAGGAGATGCTCATGTGGGGAACTGGGAAGGGCAAGAAACAACAAAGGGAGGCCAGCAAAGGATGGTGAAAGCGAGAGCACTGCACAGTCAGTGCTTCCAAGGCTCCAGAGGGAGGAGGCACCTCAGTAAGGCTGAGCCTTTGGAGCTAGCAAGATAGATACACCTTGTATCTCTCTGCTCAGGGAGCAGACAGGGGGAAACAACACAGACCCCAACATATCAGGTTCTACACACCTGGCATGTGAATTCTAGTTCAGTCCTAGTGTTAAAACTCAAGAACCCAGTGGGGAGAAAACAAGGTTAACAGAGATGAACTGGAAACTGCTAAAACTGAGCAGGGAAGGGGAGGAAACACAAGCTCCGCAGGAAACCAAAAAAGTGCCTTAGAGCCACAGGCGATGTTGTGCAACCATGAGGACCTTGTACCCAAAAGCGCCAGTTTATTCATGGCTGGAGTTCCCCTTGAGCACTTGCACTGGGGAGATGGAAGGGACATCTCAAACCTGCAATTCTCATTCAGAAGCAGGGAGCTGGAGCCCACCGCGTTCAATCTGCAGCAGCAGCGGCATCTAGAGGCCAAGGAGGACCTGAGCCATGAGCATTCCAGAAACACAGGCCTGCTCTAGGACTAGGAACAGGACCGGTCCCTTTGGTGTTTTTGCTTCACACACACACACACACACACACACACACACATACACGTGTGCATATGGTTTCATGCCTACTGATAAAAACAATTACCAAAAGAGAAGCAAACCCTTTTTTTTGTGGGGGGGGGTAGAAGTAGGCAGGTGCCAGAATCGCTGAGCTAAACTCTTGGCCCAGCAAATCTTAACTATCTCAGAAATTTTGGGCTGGGGATATAGCTCAGTGGTTCCGGCACCTGTCTTGCAAGCACAAGGGACTGGGTTCGATTCCCGGTAACCACATAACAATACTGGGCATGGAGACTCATGCCCAGCAGCAACCAGTACCACATACCACAGTGCCAGGCGTGGTGGCTCATGCCTGTAATCCCAGCACTTGGGAGGCAGAGGCAGGGGGATTGCTGTGATGTGAGTTTGAGGCTGAGCTCAGGGCCAGCCTCAACTACAAAGCGAGACCCTGTCTCAAAAAACATTAAAAAAAAGAAATTTTATTCCTCACAACTGATTCCTTGAGGACACTAATTTGCGGTTCGATCCCTGGTAACCACGTACCATAATGCCAGGCGTGGTGGCTCACACCCACCAGCAATCTGCACCACATATCACAGTGCTGTGCGTGGTGGATCTGGCCTATAATTTCAGCAGCACTTGGGAGTCAGAGGCAGGAGGATCACTGAGTTTGAGGCTGAGTTTGGGACCAGCCTGAACTACAAAATCAGAATCTGTCTCAAAAAAAACCTACCACACAAGATGAAACATAACTTTGACACAGCAATTCCATTCCTAGCAATCCATATCACAGACAACTTGGTAAAAATAAGAAAAAGCACACATATAGCCCATTCATTTCAGGGTTATTTGTAATAGGAAAGGAGGACTCCCTGGATATAATGCAATGTCACTACCAGAGGACTAGGTAAACCCTGAGGGTCAGGTAAGTGGAGTCCGCTACAACTGTAACTGTCCCAATGATTAGTACTATGTGAGCTCCAGGTCAAATGCAAACAGCAACAGATCACGGTGTGTGTCATTAGGCTGGCTCTAAACGAGGTCACCCTGGTGTCCCTATGAGAAGAGACTAGGACAGAGGCCCAGAAAAACAGGCCTCAGGAGGCACCATCCCTGCCACGCCTGATCTTGGACTTCAGCTGCCAGGACTGAGAAAATTAGTTTCTGTTGTTCACACAAGCAAGTCTAAGTTACAGCACCCTAGAAAACAACAGAGGTAGAGTATTTGCAAATAATGTTTATATGCTCCTCAGAGTGTATAAAGCTCTACTTGGTAAGTCTCACAGATCTAAATGTGAGGGATAGAACTCCTAGAAAAAAATCAAGAGAAAACTTTAGTAATTTTCTCTTTAGAATTGATTTCTTTTGTTTGCTTTTTAAGAAAAGGTCTTGCTTAGTAGATCAGTTCTTAATTTTATTTATCTTTTTTTTTTTTTTTTTTTAGGTTTTTTGGAGACAGGGTCTCACTTTGTGGTTCAGGCTGGCCCTGAGCTCAGCCTCAAACTCACATCACAATCCTCCTGCCTCTGCCTCCCGAGTGCTGGGATTACAGGCATGAGCCACCATGCCCGGCACTGTGGTGTGTGGTGCTGGTTGCTGCTGGGTGTGGGTCTCCACACCCAGTATTGTTATGTGGTTACTGGGGAATCGAACCCGGGTCCTTGCGCTTGCGAGACAGGCGCCGGAACCACTGAGCTAACTCCCCGGCCCTATTTATCTATTTTTTTAACGTGTTTGGTGCTGGAAATATAACTCAGGACTGTGTACTCGCGAGACAGGCACAGGAACCACTGAGGTAAATACCTGGTGTAAAGTCTTGCTTTGTAGTTCAGGCTGGCCCTAAACTTACTACATAGTCCAGGCTGGCCTCAAACTCGTTATTCTCCTGCCTCAGCCTCCTGAATGCTGGGATTACAGACGTGTACCACCACACCCAGTAATGATTCCTTAAATATAAAACAAAACCATTCTTTAAATGTGGACCTGTAAGGAGATATAGTGTGCTGTCTTGAGCTTTTAGCCTATTTTTCACAGTTAATTAGCATTTAACAGGAAGAGCCACTTTCTTCTTTTTGCGACAGGGTCTTGCTCTTTGTAATTCAGGCTAGCCCTGAGCTCAGCCTTGAACTCACAGCAATCCTCCTGCCTCTGCCTCCCGAGTGCTGGAATTACAGGCATGAGCCACCAAGCCCAGCATTGTGGTATGTGGTTCTGATTGCTGGTGGGCATGAGTTTCCATGCCCAGCATAGTTTGTGGTTAGGAGATCAAACCAGGCCCTTGCATATGCAAGGCAGGTGCAGGAACCACTGAGCTAAATCCCTCGCAGTGAGGGCCACTTTTGACTGAAGTTATTTATGAATTAATAGCCCTGTGAATACTGCAGTACTTTTTAGGTTGTATTGACCTAAATATGCATTCTGCTGTGAACTTGTTAAACTGTTCATATGCACACACTACTGAAATACTGTACTTTTACACATTTGACTACTGACATTTTGTATTTTTTTCTAAATCCAATATTACACAATAAAAATGCAAAAAAAAAATATAAGACAAAACCAAGAAATATTTTAAAGTTGGTATGTTGAACTTCACTGAAACTTTGTTTAAAATCTGCATTTTAAATGGCAGAATTATACAAATCAGAAGGTAAGCTTCAGAAGAAGTTGACAGTTTCAGTCATCCAAGATGAAAATGGCCTACAAAGATGCTGTTCAACAATGAGAAACAGTTAACAAAACTGTAACACAAACTTAAAGATGTTAAGGGACAGCTCTGTTTACCACCATAATAAAAACAAAAAAGGGCTCTGGCTAAGGGAAAATACTTACAAGACAAACCTCCAGCAAAAGATTTGTACCTACTTGACAGAAGAAATATCACAAGTCAGGAACAATACAATTTAAAAATGAGCAAAACTGCAAGATATTTCATCAACAAAAAACAAAAACTCACATAGATGGGACCAGAGATTTAGCTCAGTGGTTCCAGCACCTGCCTTGCAAGCTCAAGGTCCCTAGTTCGATCCCCGGTAACCACATACAACAATGCCAGGCATGGTGACTCACACCCACCAGCAATCAATACCACATACCACAATGTTGGGTATGTGGCTCCCGCCTATAATCCCAGCACTCGGGAGGCAGAGGCAGGAGGACTGCTGACTTCAAGGCTTGCCTGGGCTACACAGTGAGTTCAGGGTCAGCCTGAACTACAAAGCAAGACCTTGTCTCAAAAAAACAAAACAACCTCACATAGATGACAAATAATTAGTCACCAGGGACATCTGATGAAAACCAGGGTAAGATGGGCATGCCTGGAATCCCAGGATCACTATGAGTTAGAGGCCAGCCTAGGCTACACAGTGAGCTCAAGTTCAGCCTCACCTACACAATGAGATGATGTCTCAAAAAGAAAAAAAAAGTGCAGGGTGTGGTGGCTGAGACAGGAGGATCATGAGTTTGAACCCCACCTTGGCAACTCAGCAATCGCTGTCTCAAAAATAAAAAAGGGTTAGGGATGTAGCTCAGTGCAGAGGCCCTGGGCCCATACCCAGTACTGCAAAAACTAAACAATCAAAAAGCCCACATTAAGATACTAATAACATACACCCAACAGAACGACTGAGTATGTAAAACTTGACTGCCCAGGCAACCGCAGGGAGACAGAGAACTGAATTCTTTACAGTGCTAGTGAGAACAGAAAAAATGGTACAGCTGCTTGAGGAGTTTCTTTTCACTTCTCAGTTACTTATGCCAGAGAAACCAAAGCATGCTCCCCAGAAAGACACGTGCACCATGGGCAGGCAGGTCAATCTGTGACAGCCAAGAACTGGAAAGTGAGACAAGGCAGGCTATCCTCACAATGGACTGTTACTGCACAACAAAAGGAGCAGACTGCAGCAGTCCACCCCTAGCTGAGGTTTTGTTTCCTGGTGTTTCAGTTCCCTGCCAACTAAAGTCTGAAAACATTAATGGAAGCTGGGTGTTGCCTGCAATTCTGGTACTCTGGAAGGCTGAGGCAGGAGGACCAAAAGATCAAACCAAGCAAGTAACAAGGGTCTTGTTAAGACCTTGCCTTGGACAACAGGGGAGGAAGAATTAAAAAAGGCTGGAGATGTAGCTCAGTATGGAAGGACCAGTCTCTAGTATGAAGTAAATAGGAAAATTCCAGAAATATTAAGTTGCACATGGCAGTTCACAGAATTGTAAGGAAATTTCATGCTGTTCTGCTTCATCCTGCCCAGGATGTGAATCATCACCCCTCTGCCCAGCACAGGCAGACCCTGCACCCACAAGCCCCGCCACAGCGTAGGGAAGGACAGCAGGCACCTAACCTCAAGACAGACCACTGTCCCAACTCTTCCACTTAATTATTACTCATCTGTGTTCCTCCTCCCTCTGTGGGGTGTGCTGGTGTTAACAAGAAACAACAAGAGTGAAGTACAACACAAGCAGTCTGAGTTGAAGAAGTCTGACAAAAACCTACAAAAGTCTCCACAGAAAGTGAAGGCAGATCAGTCACTGCCTGTGAAGGGCTGCAGGGAAGAGAGACAGATGGACATCCAGGGCAGGCAAAACACTGCCATGATGCCACACCTTCTGTCATGACTACAGAGATGGTCCACCAGACACACACATACTGTGACCCTCAGGCACTATTTCAGTTCACTGTGTGGAAATATTAGTTCCACAAAGCTGCTTTTCTTATAGTGACAGGGGAAAGAAAGACACCCCAAAGGCTGAAAAGACTAGGTAAAATCAGGGATAGAGTAACTGTAACACAAGCTCACTCACACGGGATTAGAGACAGAAAGAACTCCAATTTATCTTCAACAGAGTCAAACAAATATAAAATATATAAAATTAGCCCAAGGCAGGAAGAGACACTGTGAAAAGAAAAACACAAGTGTACTTCTGCTGGTGGTGGGAAGAAGCACAAAGACTTGATGTCACCACTCACGGTCAGAGTCACAAGCCAGGAGCCATGGACACTGGGTCAGTCGGCTTTCTGTTACTGTAACAAAACACCTGAGATGATCCACACTGGCTCAGTTTTGAAGGTGCCAGTCCACAAGTAGGTACCCCAGTTGTTTTGAGGCAGTAGGCATTGTAACAGGGGGCAGACAGAGGGTTAGGCAGCCCTTCTGATGACTGTCCCTGAAGAAGACTCTGGGCCCAAGGCCCTCCTATTCCTCTTTCACATCCTGGCCACAAGGTACACAGCTATGTTCTGTTCTACATCCCAACATGATGTGCTCCTTGACACAGATCCAAAAGCCACAATTCTGCCTCACCATGAAGAGAAACTCCAAAGCTGTGAGCCAAAACAAACCATTCCCCTGGATAATTTCAAGTGTTTTATTATAAGAATGGAAAGCTGAGTAACACATATATTCATTTATCTAACCTGAAAACTAATCTTTTATGTTCTTTTACATATAAAATATACTTTACAATAAAAAAAAACTTTAAACACGCTAAAAGGCAACTGGCAGAGAACGACAGGCATAGGAAAGCCAGGCAGGGATGACCTCTCCCTGAAGTGGGGAGGGAACACGGTGCCAAGGATGGAGACAAGCAGGGGCAGGGCCAAGTTAACAAGGGCTCGGGCATGGATGAGCAGGGTCGGAGCATAAGGAAAGAACGCCAGACTGTCAGTACTCCTCACTGTCCTGGCTGTGTGCTATCATTTAGGACAGCATCTCTGAAGGTTGCTTGGGTTGCCCTCCAACTGGCCATCCACCTGCCACATTTCTAAGGTCACTGGTATGTGCCACAAAGCCTGGCTTTACCTAACCCTTGACAGGATTGCCTGCTGTGCTGAGAACAAGACAAAGAGTAACAGGAACAGAACGAGGCAGAACCCAAGATAGGACTCTACACCAGGGTTGTGAGTGGCTGGGAGCTAAGGAGACACTGCTTGGATGGACTCTGGAGGATTAAGAGATGGGGAGCTGGGCAAGGGATTTAGCTCAGTAATTCTGGTACTTGCCTTTGTGCAAGGTCCTGAGTTCGATCCCTGGTACTACACAATAAAACCCTCTAAAAACCAAAATAATACAAGAGATGGTGAGCTTGGGCTGTAGATATAGCTCAGTGGCACCTTGTCTGCCTCAGGAACACAAGTCCTGAGTTTGATCCCCAGTATCACAAAGGAAAAAAAAAAAAAAGAGAGATAGTGAGGTGGCAGACATTCCAACATTTTGGCCCCAAACACCTGAAAAAGAGCTGCCATCAGTCACGGTGGAGAGTATAGGAAGAAGTCAATTTAGGACATGTAAGTTCTAAGCTCCTATTAGATACCACTGACTAAATAGTACCCTCCACAATTCTAGTCCTCCAAAAATCTGTTAATGTTTTTTAGAAATGGGGTCTTTATAGATGTTAACAATTTAAGTGAGCTAGCCAGGTGTGGTATTGCAGGTCTTTAATTCCAGCACTGAGGAGGCTGAGACAGGAGGACTGCCTCAAGTTCAAGGGCAGTCTAAACTACCTAATGAGGTCATGTCTCAAAAAAGTAAAAACAATAAAGTGAAGCCAGGTGCAGCGGTGCAGTCCTGCAACCCTAGCTACTCTAGAAGCTAAAGCAGGAGGATCCAAAATAGTGGGATCCTGGGCCGGAGATTTAGCTCAGATTCCAGCACCTGTCTTGTAAGTGCAAGGGTCCGGGTTCAATCCCTTGGTAACCATATGCAATACTGGGCATGGAGACTCACAGCCAGCCGCAATCAGTACCACATTCCACAGTGCCGGGCCTGGTGGCTCAGGCCTGTAATCCCAGCACTCAGGAGGCAGAGGCAGGAGGATTGCTGTGATGCGAGTTGGAGGCTGAGCTCGGGGCCAGCCTGAACCACAAAGCGAGACTCTGTCTCAAAAAAAAATAGTGAGGAGCCAGGGATTTAGCTCAGTGGTTCCGATGTATGCCTGACAAGTGCAAGATCCTGAGTTCGATCCCTGGTAACCACATAACAATGCTAGGTGTGTTGAATCACACCTGTAATCCCAGCACTCAGGAGGCAGAGGCAAGAGGACTGTTGTGAGTTCAAGGCTTGACTGGGCTACACAGTGAGTTCATTACTATAGTTAATAGTGAGTAAACTACAAAGTGAGACCCTGTCTCAAAAAAAAAAAAAAAAAAAAGTGAGATTCTGTCTCAAAATAAAAAGCACTGGGAGTATAGGTGAATACTAAAGCACTTGTTCGGCAAGCACAAGGTTCTGGGTTCAACACCAGTTTAAAAAAAAAAGAATAAATAAATGAGGTCACACTGATCAGGGTGGGCTCTAAACCAATAACTGGTATCCTTTATGGTTATTTTCTAAGATAAGGTTTTACTGTATTGCCTAAAATGGCCTTCCCAGTAGCTGGGATTAGAGAGCTAGCCCACCTCACCTAGCAACTGGGGTTCCTATAAATGGGAAATCCAACACCAACATACAGAGGCTGATTGATGGCACAGGGAGATGGAGGAGAGATCACAAGCTAAGGAGCATAAAGGACTGCCAGCAGCCAGAGGCAAGGGAGGAGGAAGGGCCTGCCCGGAGCCTCCCCAGGAAGCACTACTCTGTTCACGTTTGGATTTGGGACTTCTCAAGTGGGAGATAATATGCTTCTGCTGTGCTGGGCTACCCTGCCAGTAGCAACCCTAGGATACTCCTGTCTCTCAGTCCCAGGAAAGGCTAAATAGTCTAAAGATGGCAGTTTAAAACATTCGGATTCTTTTTCTTTCTTTTGTGGTACCAGGGATTGAACTGGGGCCCTTATCAAGGCAGATGCGGTACCACTTGAGTTAAATCCCTGGCCCTGGCATTCTTTTTCTACCTCTTTTTTTTTTTTTTTTTTTTTTGCCCTATAAACAGAGGCAAATCTTTTTTCCTACTGCATAACTTCCTATAAAATCAGGCAGCCTGAATAGAAACACATATGCATTTGCAGTTTTCCATTCCCACACACAATCGAGTGTACTTGGACACCTGAAATTTATCTCCACTCCCCTCTGTACAGAGGTAGTTTCTGTTGAGTTTACCTTTACACTGATTGACGGACAAACTTGATGCTAAGACACAAAAGACAAGAGACCCTAAATGGAATTTTATTACATTACTAGGACATATGGGGGAAATCCCTCCATACTGCACCTATTCTCTGTACTGCTGTATTCATGTTCTATCCACTGCTACAACTTACTATGAACAATCAATGCCCATAGTTGACCTCTCATTTCCCCTCATGGCAGAAGTATAGACAGCGAGCCAGCGGGTTCTCTGCTTACAGATTCGAGGCTGAAACAGGTGTTAGCAGGGCTGCAGCCCAAGTTCAGTCCTACTGTTGACACACTCAGCTCCATGTGGCTGAAGGACTGCAGGTTCATTTCTGGCTGCTGCCTGAGGTCATGCTCAGCTTCTTGAAGACACCTCCTTTTGTCAGCTCACAGCCCTCTTCTTCCCCTTCAAATCAGCTACCACAGATGGAGTCCTTCTCATTCTTGAAACCTCTCCAGTCCTTGCCTTGCTTTTGTGCCTCCCGTGATCACTAGGTCTACTCAGGTAATCCAGGATCATCTCCCTCTCTTAATGTCAGCTACGAGTAACTTTGAGTAACCTTAATTACATTTCTCAAGGGCCGCTCAGCAGTGACAGAGAAATAACCAGAGCACAGGGACCTGAGCTATCTTCCACAGGTATTAAAGCATTTCATGTGTCAACACACAAAAACACACAAACAACACATTTCTTGGATACAGCTCTGGAAAACAAAGATTATTTGGTTTATTACTGCAAATTAATTGACAGTGTAGTTGAAACAGGGGAAGCTTTGTAATAGGGTAAAAAAACCAACTGCACCAAGCCAAGACTGGACTGAACAGAAGCCTGAACTGAGGTGAGGGCTTGATGGTTTTTCTCTATAAAAATGAAAAAAAAATGACAACTGCTCACAATGTAGAAACAGGGCTAAAAAAGTAGAAGAAACAAGAGTCTAGGGTATCAAATAGTGTTCATATGTCTGAACTCTTTCTCAACCAAGACACAGAAGTTAACAGTGCAAGTTCAAGGTGTGCCCTTCCCTCACCATTCTCTGAAAATTTCTCTTAAATGTACAAATACAGCTGTGTGTTTTTGCAGCTATATCTGCTTCCAGTGTTCTCAGCACTCAGAAGAATCGGGCAGGAGAATCATGAGTTCAAAACCAGCCTAGGCTATTATGTACACATAATGAAATTCTGTCTCAAAAAAGCAAAGCAGCCGGGCATGGTAACTCACACCTGTAATCCCTGCACTCAGGAGGCAGAGGCAGGAGGACTGCTCCAAGTTCGAGACTAGTTTGGGCTACGTAGTGAGTTCAGAGTCGGCCTGAACTACAAAGTGTGCAGTCTAAAAAAAAAAAAAAAACGCAAAAATATAAATATATGCTCCTGAAAGGACCCTGTGTGGTAAGCATTACCTGAACATTTAATGAGCCTGTACTTGTAACACCGGTTTGCTGAAGCCAAACACCAACTCTCACTGTGCAGGGGCCACCATCAGTTAAGGAAATCTGACTGCATATGTACTTACAACTAACTTTATTACGTGAATCACTTAGTTTTTTCCAACTCTGTCCACAAACTATGCTGGTCTAATTACCAGAATAATCGCAGTGAACTCCGCTAACAGTTGTCTAATCGCATCTGCCTGAGCGCTGAGCGACGCACTTCCAGGACAAGCTGCAATCCCAGCCCGGGAACGATGCAAAGCATAGCACGGCCGCTGTCCTCAGAGCTCCTAGCCCTTCCCAGCGGCCCCCAGATCCCTGGCTATCTCTCCTCCAGACCGGAGGCCGCGGGTTCTAGCACCACCGTGATGACGGGGCAGGTGCCCAGCCCGCTGCTCAGCAGGGCAGAAGCACAAATCCCGCCACGCTCCGCAGCCAAGCAACTCGCGGCCCTCTAGCCTGGGCTGCGTCAGCTCCGCGGCCAATAAACCGGGGGTGTGGGGTCTGGCGAGAGCACAGGTGGACCCTGAAGCCGCCGACTCGCAGCGGTAGGAACACCCGATCCTGTGTGAATACTCTGGCAAGGCGCAGGGAGCGCGCGGCGTGACTCAGGGCTCCGGCACCGCGCGGAGCGGGACGGCAGGGGATGGCGCGCGGGCCCGGGGCCCGGACTCACGTTTGTACTCGGCCATCAGCCTCTTAAGCGCCGTGCCCGCCATGTCCGGCAGCAGCCGCCCTCAGCAGCCTGGCCCCACCAGCGCCCGTCGCGCCTGCCCCGACGCCAGGGACTGCTTCCGGGTCGGCGCCACGAGCCGGAAGCGCTTCCGGGGCACGGCGTGCGCAGTCCACGTGGCGCGCCTTGGGGGGTGGGCGCCGGGAGCCACGGACGAGCGTCCCGCAAGCAGTACCACTTGGGGTCTCTCCAACGCAGTTTCTAACCCCAGTTCTGGTGCGGGGCCCGGGTGAGGGCACCGCGCCCCTTCCCAGCCTTACTAACGGTGGGCAAGGAGACCATCTACACCGAAGAGCTAATCTGATGCTTCCTATTTCCTCCACAGCACCGCTCTCTTCCAGACGTTCTGCTCTTTCTCTCATAGAGCACTGTCCTTATTTTAAAAATGTAGTTTACAGTTTGTATCAGAATGAGCTAAATAAAGCCTTGGGTGACAAAGAGGGTTAAAAAAAAGGCAAAACGTGTTGTGAAAGCCATAGTCAAGGTTCTCACCTCAGCTTAGCTGGACGAGGGTCTGATCTTTGGGGCGAGGACCTCCTTAACTTCCTCCTGCATCATCATTCAGTTCTTTATTTGCAGTTCCACTTTAACTGGGCACACCTGGAGTCGAGTGCAGTGACTGGGGCGTCCTGAACCACGGAACCTCAGTGCTGAAGAACACATGGTTCCCGCTGGGACCCTGAACCTGGCACCCCCTGAAGAAGCCACTGAACCCTAAGACCCCGGGTATTAAGTTGTGATTTAATGTATTTGAAATCTTAGGTGCAGGTGTGCAGGTCAGTACTGGAACATATAGAAGGCCAAAGGTTCCAGCCCTAGCACTGAAAAATAAATGTTATCTCCCAATACCGACAAATCTATTATTCCAAATGTGCAATTCAGGTATGTTTCTCAGATGAAGGACTGGAGGACATGTTGCTCTGCCTGCTAACGTCGGGGCACAGCGCAAAGCAGGAGGCTTCTAACATAGCCAGGTAACTTCTTGGCCACCGTCTCACCGACTGAAAGCCTGAGATGTGTCCCTCTCCTTATGGACTCTGGATCAACAGCCTTCCCGCGTTAGAGGATGAGTCTGAGGCGCACTGTGCCTTACCCAACGTCCTCCCACCACTGAATGGCTCAGAGCATTGTGTCCTCGCTGCCCTTCACCTTTCACCTGCTCTCTCAGCTCACTGACCAAAACAGCTCAGTCACTGTTGAAACTTGTCTGGTTTAACATCTCACTGAGACTTTCTAAAGACAAATCAGTATCAGTTTATTTTCAAACCAACAAATAGTAGGCTGTCCAAGTCACAAAAGAAAATAAAATACTCAAACAGCAGAACATTAAGATGCTGTAAAGCCTAAACTAACATCCAGACCCACCTGCCTCCCTGAGCAGCCAGTGTCACCATGAGCAGTCCAGATCAGCTGGCAGAGGAAACATGGCCCCGCCTGGCAATGTGCCAGAGGAGGCAGCAGGGAGACAGCTTTCCAACATCTTCTATTCCAGAGGGCCCTGGATGGCGGGTCAGTGTGCATGCCGAGCTTTGACATGTACCCTGACGTCAAAGGCAGTGTTTAATGTGAGCCAAGAGACAGAATACCAAACTATATTTACTGTTTACAGTAGTAAAGGACAACAAATAATATACAAATTGGTGAATAAACACAACAGAGTCAACAAACATCCCACCCCGAGCCCATACAGCAAACAACACATTTTGCAGGATTTTAAGCAAGCAAGAGATGGCAGGTCATTGTCAGGGACTGAAAGTCAGAGAAGGGCTGTCAAGCAGCAATGGATCCTTAGAGGAGGACAACAGGCAGAACTACAAACATTTTAACTGGCTGGCAAAGAACCCAAAATATGTCACAGAACTGGAGTCACTGTACTTATGCATGACATCGATACACACTTGGAAAGCAGCGGAGCACATATCCATGAGAAGAACACAAAGTCACCTTTCCATGGGTTTCTTTTGCGACCACAGTGTGAAGTAGCTCTTTTACACAATAATGTAACTGCAAATTCAGAAAACTTATTAATCTTTTCTACATGGAGACCATAATTATTATTCAGAGGAAAAGACCAGAAGTCTCAGGCCACAATACATTACTGAATGAGAAATGTGGTACTTTCTTCTGTGTTACGAAAAGGGGAAAAGCTGCTTTTGTTGTGCCAATCTGCCCATGTACCCTTACCCAGGTATTGACTAGAGGGACAGTGTCCTGAGCTTCAGACCCCAGAGGACATGAGCAGGAGCAGAGCGTGTGGGGGCCCATTACTGAACAACTTGTCGCGTATTGTTTTTTTTACCTTTCAAAATGTAGTCTCAGTTTTTCCCTTCAACTTTTACTATATGATTCACAAAGCCTAAACTCACAATACTTAGCACTGTAGTAACCTGTGCCTAGAAGAAAAATTAAGTGAAATTCTGCCTTCTCCCCATCCCACAGCCACACCCTAGGAGAAGGCGAGCTGTCCACATGATTATGACAAGCAGCTGAGGAGCAATTTCAACTCTGGGGTGAGAACCTGGCCATAGATGTAGCCAACATTTGGCCACAACTCTTGTGGGGAAATATTTTGGGAGGGGAGAAAAAACAAAAAATGAAAACAAAAACGTCATGACTCATTTTATCTAATCAAAAAACAATCTGACTGGCCCAACGTAAGCTGTAGACGCTCTCTGTAGATGCAGTTTTGCGTTGCACTGGAAGTGCACCTGACAGAAGAGGGTTGTTTGGTGACTGTCCTTGGCTCCCGCAGACTCCAGGGATCAGCTTGGTCATGCTCTCACCATTCCACAGCAAATGCAGCGTGCAGGGTGGTCCCTCTGGAGGCTGCACCTCCTGTCTGCTGCTGGAACACGTCAATGGTGTCCTCGTCCTCCATCTCCAGCTGTCAGTCACAGTGGCCAAGCCCAGTGAGAGGGTATAAGAGATGTCAGAAGGGAAAATGAATGGACACAATGGCTCCCTGATCCACCCTCCACTGTAGAGGCAACGAGCATCGCTGTGGAGTTACAATTACTTATGCACTATTTATCCATCTAATTTCCTCTAACAAGCTCATGAAAGAATATGCACAGCTAGTAACTTTAGCTGTAACAAAGTCATTAAAATTAAACTGAGGCAGAGGCTGAGGATCTGGTTCACTGGTTTCAGTGCCTGACTGGTAAGTGCAAGGCTCTAAGTTCAGTCCCTCATTCTGCCAAAAAATAATGGATTGCCAAAAAATAATGGGCCGAGGCTATAGCTCAATGGTACTACTACCTGCCTGGCAAGTGCAAGGTCCTGACTTTAATTTTTGATTCCACAAAAAAAAAAAAGAAGAAAAAAATTAAATTGAGACATCTAAACTTCATATTACAAGTGACACACAGCCTCACATCCCAGTGAAGCATCACCATTTAGTAGCCTCCAGGAGCCATGTGCTTTACAGCAAGTGCAGGGGTCATAAAGTAAAGGACCATGAAGGCAGGCTCCCTGTAGGCCCTTCCTTGCCTCCTATACCAGGGTAGGGGCCTGCAAGCCTTGACCTTTCCTGTGTGCTTCTCTTCTGATAAATCATATACAAAAACATTCCCTGGCCTTTTCCCACTCTGACCAGAAGAGATGGTCTGCAATTCCCAGAGACTGCCAGGCTAGGAGCAGGAACATTTCTAAGTCTTCTCAGAAGTCCCTCTGGCCTGCTGTGGACACCAGACACTCCTGAGGGTTGCTGGGTGGGACAGTGAACCTCCGCCTAGCTAGCTCTCCCACTCCAACCTCTCCCACCCTGCTCACTCCCATGTGAGCTCTCAGAAAGCCCATCACTCTGTCTCCCCCAGAGCTGCAACAGTAGCTAGAAATTAAACATTGCAGGCTAGGGATGTAGCTCAGTGGCAGTGTACTTGCCTGGCAAGAATAAAATCCTGAGTTCAATCTCAGATACCACCAAAAACAAAAAACAAAAAAACAAAAAAAAGAAATTAAATATTGCAAAATTATTTTCAATATTTGATACTAAATGTTCTACAAAAATTTTCACCTAAAACACTGCAATGATTATCACCTTGTAAAAGAGAAATAAAAGCTACCATCTCCATTTCACAGAGAAAAAACTGTGAAAGAGTAACTGACTGAGATTGCAAGGCTATTAGTGGACAGCAAGAGCTGCTATGGGAACTGAATTCTGAAGCACACTCAGCCCCAACCCCGATACTCTGTGGTGAGCAGGTGCTTGAGACATGCTCTGCACTCCCAGGGACAATGAGGTGTGACAGCAACTCTTTCCACCCTCACCTATAAAACATACTTATAGGGACAAGAATTAAAACCCAACACCCAGCTATAGCTTGATTAAAGTTGCAAACTAAGAGTCCGGAAAACTGTGGGAAGGAGCTTCTGCCCAACCTCCTTGGGGGGATTCTGGCCAGGCCAGAGTTAATGACCAGGGGCCCCGGGAGCACAGGTCTTCAAGTTGGGAACCAAGGACAACATGTGATGGAACCATTTTCTCAACTGAAAAATTCAATCTCAAAAAGGAGCTAGGGATTTAGCTCAGTGGTTCTAGCACTTGCCGCACAAGCACAAGGTCTTGAGTTCGATTCTCGGTTCCACAAAAGAAAAATTATTAAGAAAGATAAGACACACAAGCTTAAAGATTGCACAGTTTCTCTTATGTGAGAAACCCAAAATATAAATAAAGAACAAAATAAAAGATAAGAGGGCCGGGGAGTTAGCTCAGTGGTTCCGGCGCCTGTCTTGCAAGCGCAAGGACCCAGGTTCGATTCCCGGTAACCACATAACAATACTGGGTGTGGAGACCCACACCCAGCAGCAACCAGTACCACATACCAGTGCCAGGCGTGGTGGCTCATGCCTGTAATCCCAGCACTTGGGAGGCAGAGGCAGGAGGATTGTGACGTGAGTTTGAGGCTGAGCTGAGGGCCAGCCTGAACCACAAAGCGAGACCCTGTCTCAAAAAAACCTAAAAAAAAAATTAAAAAAAAAAAATAAATAAAAGATAAGAAAGACTGAGATCTTTTCTAAATGGGAAGGGGATCAAGAGAAGGAGGCAGAGGGAAAGGATAGCAGGGAAAGGAGATAAAAACAAAGAACTAAGATGTGTTAATTTGTATGTATTAACTCCCGATGAGGAATGTGATCGTTATATACTGCAAATCAGTAGTGATTAACAAAAACCTTTCAAACACAGTCAAAAAAAAAGAAAGAAAGAAAACATAAGGCATTCTCTATATGTATTGCTAATAACTCTCAAGCACATCCCAGGGCAGCCTGAACACGGGATCAGCCACATACCTGTGCTGGAGTATCTGTTTCATTAATGGGTTGCCCATCAAACCGGAATCTAATCTGCCTCATTGACAAGCCCTAGAAAGAAAACAAAATTACTGTTAAGTCTTCACAGCTGAATTTTTTTTTTTTTAAATGAAAACAAAAATACCTGAATTCTGAAAAATGCATTTATGATCCAGGTGAGCAGAAATACTTACTGTGCCCCACCTACTTCAGGCCATTCCCTGACCAGCACTCCCTGGAACCACCTTCCTGACCGCTCACTCCCTCCCTTCCCAAAAGCCAACAGGACTTCTACAGAGCTGACACCACCCCAACCCTCAGAAAGTTCCTGGAGAGAAACAGGTCAAGTGACAGGAGGGCCAAGGGCTGAGGTAAAAAGGTGACAGGGTCTCACTTTGTAGCCCAGGCGAGCCTGGAACTCACAGCAATCCTCCTACCTCTGCCTCCCACGTGCTGGGATTACAGGCGTGAACCACCACGGCCAACATTGTGGTATGTGGTCAGGACAGCAACAGGAAGGAAAGCCTGTCTTATCCTGTATGAGGGGTAGGTGAACATGGCAGGGCCCTGACACAACCGTTTATCAAGAATCAGGTTAAAACAGCATCTCCAAGCCCTGTAAAAGCTGTGCTGGAAGGACATAAACGAAAGCAAAACCCAGGACAAAGCAAACAGAAGTAAAAGGTTGGCAGACAGAGACTATGGCTCTGGACACTGAGCCAGAGCCCTAAAGTGGAGGAGCAACAGCTGCAAACTGGGGTTGGGGGTCCAGGAGCACCTAGGCCAGGGAGGCAGGGTCACAGAAGCTTCTTTCCAAGTTCACAGCTGCAACCCCAAGCCAGCCTGCCCACCCCTCCCCCTCAACTATCCTTAGATGGTCAAAAATGGTAAATCCCACTTCCTGGTACTCTGGGCTCAGGATACAAGAGACAAGTGGTCAGCTAGTGATATAGCTCAGTGGTGCTGCTGCCTGCCTGACAAACGCAAGATCCTGAGTTCAATCCCTGAGTTCCACAAGAAAAAAAAAAAAGAAAGAAAAGAAAAGAAAAAAGAAAGTACATTTCTAAAGCTGAAGATAAGTTCCTAGACAGAAGGAGCCTACACAGCAGCCCAAGAGCACCTAGTGTGGAACCCAGCTGGCCACACAGCCCTGAGGTGGCATACACCTGTACTCCCAGCACTCAAGGAGCTGAAGAAAGAGGACTTAAGTACCAGCCCAGCAAAGGTAATCCAGTAACTTAGCAAGACTTTGTCTCAAGAAATTTAAAAAGGCTAAGGATGCAGCTTAGCGGAAAAGCTCTGGTTTCAATCCTCAATACTGAAATGCACACACAGGCACACACACAAAAACACAGTAACTTCCACAGAAGAAAAAGGACTGCCACTTGGAAGGCTTCGACCAGCCCACTTTCCCAATGCAAAGGTCCTTCTCAGATGCACTATTTCTGAGGAGAGGAGGCTGAAGGGAAGACTGATCTAAAGGGCACAGGAAAGAGGCTCCCAGAAGGCACTGGGAAGCAGAGACAGCCTGGCAAGTGGCATCATGTGTCCGCCCAAGTGGGTCTCAGTACAGGAAAGAATGGAAATGAGGTGACCATTTAGTAACTTGCACCCAGAAACAATAATAAGCACATCAAAGGGCAAAGGAGACTAGCTGAATACTCTGGTAGGGTCCTAAAGAGAGGGTGTACCTGCAGCTGCCACAGCTGGAGGGCAGAAGGGACAGGACGGAGCACCAAGGTGGACAGGGTGTGATCCCTTGCCAAAGGGGGCATAAACAGATGAGAGAGAATAAACAGATGTGAGTGAGAATAAACAAATGGACCAAAGTACAACATGTACTTCACAGAGTCCGTACCAACCAGAAGCGACCAATGTAATTAACTGTTCCTTGGAATTTTGAAGTTCAGCAAATAAAAGGGAAGAATCAAACATATTCTTGCCTTTTCTAGGCAGACTGGAAAACCAAAGCGTCAAGAAGGTCAGTGTCTCGACAGGCATATTCCAAAAAATACTGAAGAAGGAACTAGAACGCATCATTTGCTCGCCAATCCTGAGAAATTCACAAATCTAGGCAAGGATCTCCAAAGTGGTCAGCACTGGCCTGGTGCAATCCTTGAAGAGCAGCCCATTCAGGAAGATGCTGGGGAGATGGCTGAGATTTGCAGAAATCTGACAGAAAGGCTCTTAGGGACAGGACATCTGGGGACATAACCCTAGGCCCAGCTGCGCACCTGCCTCTCGCAGTAGGCCTTCATGAGCTTGCTCAGCGGGGTGTGCCTCTTGATCTTGAACTGCACCACCGAGCCGTCCTGCCCTGCCACCTTCAGGTTGATGTGGTCATTCTCCGTTTTCACACCCTCCTGGAAAAGACAGAAGCAGAGCTTGAGCCACACAGCGAGTCTTCAGGTAACCAGTGGGGTTTTATTTTAAGGTCATTAGAACCAACCTAATTCTTAAAATTCTCCAGCAATTCAGTCACTCATGTGACTATTTTATTTTTACATGGGATTTATTTTTAACTTCCATTGTTAAGCATCCACATGTACGAGACACAGTGCAATGCTGGAGTCCTCCAAATTAACAAGAAGAAAGCTGGCTTAATACATCTAGGAGGAAATCCACCTGTTTTAAAAACACTCTCATACAGCTGGTAAAAACCCCACCCACAGGTTATGTGAGCTACACAGCACTAAATACAGCAAAGCAGAAGAGTGCCTGGGCAGCAAGGAGAAACACCTCAGAGCCTGCAGTGTGGACAGAGGAATGGGAGAGGGCGGCGCCATCCCTTCCTTGGAGGATGGGGCTCAGCCTGTCCTGAGGCTGGGGGTGCAGGGCAACAAGGACTCCCCAGCACAAGGCCCACCAATAGAGCAGGCACAGAAGCCATTACTAGAATCTCACTTCCATATAATCCGCCCAACAGCCACCGCTTCCTTGGGGCTTCTCGCCTGGAACAAACTGAACTGATGGGAAAAGTCTTTGCTCAGAGCACCATGCTCGGCATGAAAACAAGTGAGGACTCTGAACCACTTTCTGTTTTCCAAGCCTGACAGGGAAGCTCAAAGTGCCACTTTGCCACCTGGCACCATCCAAAAGTAAAAGAGTCCCAGGAGGACCAGGCAGGATGACAGAGTGGTGTCTGTGTGTCTGTCTACATGCACCAACCCTGCAGATCACGGAGCACCGACCGGAGCCAGGTGCCACAGGAGCTCTTTCCGTGCCCATCACCCCCTGCTCCTTCCCTCCCAGGGAGGTGCAGGGTCCTTGCTCCTCATACACACCTGTCACAATGGGCCTGAAAAGGGAGTGAATGGCACAGAAGGCTCTTGCATGGCTGGACCACCGGGCTGCCCATGTGGCTGGGAGATGGCCTCTAGGGTGACAGCCCCAGCAGGAAGCCCCCTCCACTTCAGGGATGCCAGGTGGGCTCCACCACAGCAAAGTAGGCTGTGGGTGGGCAACACCCCACTTCCACAATAGGAGTTCTTTCTGAGCTCCTTTCTCCACTCCGCAAAAAGCAAAGCCTTCACTGGCTTCATTCGGAAGATTCGAGTGTGTTCAAAATGGACAGACACAGGGACCCGGGCAGCCAGCACAGCACCCCCAAGTGTGGCAAGCCCCAGCCTTGGTGAACCTCTGTTCAGCCCTGCTTAGGAGTTTAGTTTTGTTTTTGAGACAGGGTCTCACTTTGTAGTTCAGGCTGGCTCTAACCTCACTATGTAGCCCATGCCAGTCTTGAACTCACAGTAATCCTCCTGCCTCTGCCTCCTGAGTGCTGGGATTACAGGCATGAGCTACCTTGCCCAGCATTGTAGTATGTGGTTACTGAGTGCTGGGACTACAGGTATGAGTCACCACACTCAGCTAGTGGTACATGATTATCAGGGATTGAACTTGGGACCTTACACTTACCAGGCAGACCACCGGAACCACTAAGCTAAATCTCTGGCTCAGGTTTAAGTTTTTTTTTTCAGTGAAACTCTAAGCCAGGTGTGATGGTGCACACTTGTAATCCCAAGCACTCCCTAATCTGTGGCAAAAGGACAGCTATGAGTTCGAGGACAGCCTGAGATTCATAGGGAGAGCTTCTCTTAAACAAACAAACAAACAAAACCCCCTGAAAACAATGAACTCAGTTCACGGTGGTCCAGGCTCTGCTACCTGGAGTACAGATGTTGTTCCCTTCCAGCCACGGGCACACAGAACCCGGGGTGGCTGTGGGCACCGGGTCCTAGCAGCCACTCTGTCACTTGGGAGCAGGCTGCAACTTTGGAGTTTGCTGAGCACCACGTGTAGTTGTGCTTAACTTCATTAGGAGAAAGACCCGCAAATCACCCAGTAAGGGCCTGGGGTTGGTGGAGTGCAGGTAGCAGGTAGGTCTTGCCCAGGCTCTGGTGAGGACGGAGGACCACCCCTATATCTCTGTGGACGTGGGTTTCAGACGCTGGATCTGGGCTAACTGTACCCACTGGGCCAGCGCAGACCTCAGTGGGAGGCCAGGCGGCCTCCAGGGCTGGAGAGGGTGGCAGTGGACCCGGGTGAACGCCCTCTGAGCACTGGTTAGGGCAGACCCGGCAGATGGCCGAAGCAGGAACGTCTGCGCTGTAAGGAGCCAGCAGCCTGGGCCTTCCCAGGACCTGTGTCAGCCTGAGAAAGGCTGAGCGCCCCAGGACCTGGGGTGGAGGGGGAGCAGCGGACAGCACCGCAGAGGGCGCACGCAAGGAAGACACAGCTGCGGGCTCCTGAAGGCCAGGAGGGGCGGGGAGGGGCGGGGCGGGGAGGGGCGGGCACTCTCGGGCGCGTCTCGGCAGGGGGCGGGGCCACCCAGAGGCGGGGCTCCGGCTGGGGCGCGCCCCGAGGGCGGAGCGCGGACGGCCTGCGCGGCGCTGTGGGGGAGGGGCGCGGGGGAGGGGCGGCGGCCGGGCGCGGCCCCGCAGGCCGAGTCCCTCCAGGAGCCTCAGGAGCGACGGGGCTGGCTCACCTTGGGCTTCTCCTCGGACATGGCTGCGTGGCGACGGCGGCCGGCGACGGCGGCTGGCGACGGGCGGTGGAAGTGCAGCGAGGAGCGGGCAAGTCACGCTCTCGGCCCCGCCGCTCTCCCGCCGCAACTACTCGCGGGGCCGCGCTTTATCCCCAAATCCCCGCGCGCCGGTTGGCCGGCGGGGGTCACGTGGTGAGGCGCGTGCACGATGCGCGCGCCCGGTATCGGGGGCGCGCCCGGCCCGTCGCGCCTCCCAAGGGTTGGAAATGCGTCACGAGCGGCACTGGCGCGGGCGCGCGCGGGCGCAGAGTCGGTGTGTATGGTGGGGTCGGGAGGTCGGCTGGGCGCTACGTGGGCCAGGTCCGACCCGGAGCCCCTCCCCACCGGCCTGGTCCCCTCAGGACCAGCCCGTCTGCCAGCCTGAGAGAGAGTCGGGGCACTCTGAACCCCTTAGCTCAGGAAACTGGCAGAAGGGAGGGACGTCTCAACGCCTTGAAGCAGATGTCACCTCTGCGGGCCGAGGGGCACCGCAAGTGCACGACTTCTTTCCACCACTCTGTGTTTTGTGGGTGCAGCAAGGGCGCAAACCCGACCGTCCTCTCCCCAGTAAGGCTCATGGTGGTGAGCACGCCACCAGAAGGGTCCCTTGGCACCAGGAAGGGCCCTTTCTTCTCGCAGCAGCTCCGCTCTGAGCTCAACAAGTCTGTGCAGCTTCAGGCTGTCCTAAAACCTAAAAGTGAAAGCCAAGCAGACTACCTGAGGAGCACCCTTGTGTTTTGATTAGTTTCTGGAATGTTATCCTAGGTCCTCACACCCATCTCACAGGCACTTACTTTGCACAAGACAACTGAGAGGGTAAATGACATGCCCAGTGTCACTGTAAGACTAGGAGGACACCGAGGTCTGCTGCCAGCTTGAGCAGTAGCCAGACCCTCTTGGGCCACAGTTCCAGAGGCCACCGAGTGCCTGGAAGGCTGAGCACTGTGAACCAAAACTCTCATGGAGACAATTCCCTGTGGTACTATTATAGATAGGTAAGCTAGTTAGAAATATAGCATCATTGCTAGAGATACTCCATGTTACCCACACACACACAAACAGAACATTAAGAATGATCTATGGGCCAGGGATTTAGCTCAGTGGTTCTGGCACCCGTCTTTCAAGCACAAGGGCCTGGGTTCAATCCTGATAAACACATACAATTCTGGGTGAGGAGACTCATGCCTAGCAGCAATTAGTACCACATACCACAGTGCCGGACGTGGTGGCTTACGCCTGTAATCCCAGCACTTAGGAGGCAGAGGCAGGAGGATTGCTGTAATGTTGAGTCTGAGGCTGAGCTCAGCGCCAGCCTGAACTACAAAGCCAGACCCTGTCTCAAAAAAAAAAAAAAAAAGAGAATGTGACCTTTTACCTAACTGTAGATTGCCCTTGTGCGACCTTGCCTACACAGCCCCTCCCATAAAATGAGATAACCTCCCAGAACAGATGTATTGGGTGTATCATAGAAATAATTGTAAAACTGTATGCTTATTTATTTAAAATAATCACACCTTTGTCCTTGCAACTGTGGTCAGCAAAGACAATAATGTGACCATCTTTACCCCTTTTTGTGACCTCTCGTTTCTCCTTTAAATACCCCTCCCAGCTTTAATCTGTTTCACTTCACTAGGAGGTGAAGTCCATGCGTGTGAATAAACTTCTATCTTTTACTACCCACTGTATGTCCCGTAGTGGAAGTATCTCTCGCTCTGTGGCATTACACTTGTAGGCAATTAGACAGGGTTGGCCCTCGAAAAGCCCACAGGGAAGGAGCCAACAGGGAGGACAGTCAAGGAGACCTTCACTGAAGGTCAGCATTACCAAAGGAGAAAACTGCCTCACCCACTTAGGATAAATAGCAGTGATTGATATTCTAAGCAGGCTTCAATGTCCGGGGTAGAGACCAAGGTTTTAACCCACCCATTCCAGGAAAGATCCCTGACTGAAAATCCTTGTGTGCTTGTTATGTGACTTGATTTCCCATTGGATCCGCTTTCATCAATATTACCTAAGTGACTATGCTTATTGTAATCTTACTGGTTAGTCATGGTTTTGTCCATTTTGTGTTTTCTCACTGATCCAGTATTACCTAAGCAACTGTACTTGCAGTGTTACTGGTTGACTATAGTTTTGTCCCACCTCTGCTCCATAAAAACTCCCTGGGAAGTGAGGTGAGTGTGTTCACTCTTACGCCTCTTAAGCAGAAGCTTTCTTTCTCAATAAATTTTTCCTACTCTTAACCTCCATCATTCCTAGCATTCATTCTTAAAATTCAACTTGTATTCACATTTGAGCTTGGGAGTTAGGCTCCCCTATATCAGTACCCTGGGGCTTTCTCTCCTCAAAGCAAAATCACTTATTTATGCAGCTCTGGGCCTGGGAAGGGTACAGTCTTGCTTTGTCCTTTTTTCCAAGACCTACAGCAAGGAAATGGCAGTCTGGATTTTGACCTAAGTATCACCCTATCTCCAGAAGCCCAAAGATAGAGTGCCACCCATTTCCTATGGACCTACCTAGCCTTACAGCCAAGTATCCGAGGACCTGGACCTTACAAATGTCTTCTGGTCTTGAGTATTTGCATTCTTGGGAGAACTGTGAGGTCTCTGACAGTCGATTCAGAGCCAGCCTCCTCCCCAGCCAGCTCCAAGGTTGGGTTCCGCCATCTGGTTCAGAACCACGGCCATCTTTGGCCCAAGGATGTATAGGTGAAGTGTCAGCTCGGACTGCATGTGTGGAAGGTGGTAACATCAGGGACTTGCACCTGCCAAGGTGGATGTTGGGGATCAGAGCCCCCCAAACTGGTTGCTATGGGGTCAGTCAGAGGCAATGTGCAACTATGACAATGCCATCAGCTCCAGGACACTATTAATTATAAAACATGATGTTGAACCAGGGATTTAGCTCAGTGGCATGCACCTACCTGGCAAGCACAAGGTCCTGAGTTGGATCCCAAGTATCAAAACAAAAAAGATATTGTAAGCACCTACACATATAACACTGTAATGAGCTATGAATGGAACGCATCTGGGCTCCAAGTTATTAATGTGAAAACTACTTTGAACTGATTAAATACAGTACTAAATGTGCTGCAATAAGAAATTACTTGAGTAATCCCAGCACTCTGTGAGGCTGAAGCAAGTTACCCAGCCTGGGTAACTTAATGACTTAGCAAGACCCTATCTCACAATCAAAACCAAAGAACAAGAAAAAATACTTTTCAGTTTTGCTATCAGGGAAGGTCCCATAGAACTGAATCAAAAGAGAATTTGCTTGCCTGCAATCCCAGCAATTAGGAGGCAGAGGTAAAAGGATTGAGTTCAAGGCCAGTCTTGGCTACATAGTGAGTCTAGAGCCAGACTGAACTACAAAGTGAGACCCTGTCTCAAAAAACAAACAAATTTTAACACATACACAACCCCCCTGAGAATGCTTGCTAAAAAGATTAACATTAAAAAAGAAGCCAATTCACAGATGTAGAGAAAAAAATCCAAACTTTCATCTGGAACCACAAAAGACCTAGAATAGCAAAAGCAATTCTAAGCAACAGGGATATGGTGGGGGATATTACAACTCTGAACCTGAAACTATACTATAAAGCCACCGTGATATAAACTGCATGGTACTGGCAAAGTAACAGACCTGAGGATCAATGGAGTAGATTAGAAGATCCAGAAACTATTCCAGATAAACTTAGCCACCTCATGTTTGACAAAGGAGCCAAAAATCCTCAGTGGAGGAAAGATAGCCTCTTTAACAAATGGTGCTGGAAAAACTGGGCTACAACCTGCCAAAGACTAAAACTAGACCCAGCTCTTTCACCGTGTACCAACCTAAAATCAAAGTGGATAAGAGACCTAAATATTAAAACAGACACTCTAAACCTGCTGCAAAACAGATTAGGTAAAACTGTTGAAGACATTGGCTTAGGGAAAGACTTCTTGTATAAAACCTCTATAGTACAGGAACTGGCAGAAGAAATCAACACATGGCACCTCATTCTTTTAAAAAGCTTCTGCACAGCAAATGGAACCACCAACAGAACGAAAAGACAGCCAACAATATGGGAAAAAATCTTTACCACCTGTTCCTCAGACAAAGGGCTACTATCTAGAATAAAGAGATTAAAAATATCAGCCCACCCAAATTTAAAGACCCAATTCAAAAATGGGCATCTGAAATGAGTAGATACTTTTCAGAGGAAGAAGTAAGAGGGGCTAAGAAGTATATGAAGAAATGCTCAACTTCATTAGTCATTCGAGAGATGCAGATGAAAACAACACTGAGATTTCAACTCACTCCACAAAGAATGGCTGCCATGTCAGAATTAGCCAGCAACAAATGGTAAGGTTGTGGAGAAAAGGGAACCTTTCTCTACTGCTGGTGGGAATGTAGGCTCATACAACCTGTATGGAGATCATTGTGGAGATTCCTTAAAAAACTACGATTGGAGGTCCCATTTGACCTGGCCATCGCTCTGCTAGGCATATATACAAAGGAATTAAAAGAGTCATTTCACAGCAACATATGTGTACCCATGTTTATAGCAGCTCAGTTTGTGATTGCTAAGTCTTGGAAACAACCCAAATGTCCCTCAACTAGAGACTGGATAAAGAAGATGTGGGTTTTTCAATAGAATGGAGTATTATTCTGCCATTAAAAATGATAAGATTGAGTCATTCATACTCAAATGGATGTTCCTTGAGGATGTCCTCATAAATGAAATAAACAGGTCACAGATGTGTAAATATCGTATCTTTTCTCTGGTATGAGAAAATGAAGTTGTAAATGAGTTGTAGTATATATAGTTGATATTGTGAAGTAGAAAATATTTAAAAGGAAAGAGTGTAAGGGTAAATAACAAGGGGACAACACATGCAGTAATAATAAAGAAACAAGAAAACAAAGATTGTGTATATAGGGGATGGAGGGAGGCAGGGAGGAGGGGAAAGGGGAAAAAATGAGAATCAAATAATGTCATATTCCGGTACAAACTCTTAATGTTGAATGTGATTATGATGTATATTCATAGTGTACCAATAAAGATAATTTTTTAAAAATAAAAAAGCCAAGTATGTACTTCACCACAGGACAATAGAAAAAAATGGCTCAAGGACATCAAGGCGGAGCAAGACACACCCATCCTCACTGGCTCAGAGTTGCAAAATTGAAAGTCTTTATTTGAAAAGAGAGCCCTAGGGCACCCAGCTTCAGAAGGGCCAGCCGGGGAATTGGTTCCTTGGGAACTGGTTCCCCAGCATTTGGTCCATAGTGCTCAGCTTTCCAGACACTCAAGAAACCTCTGGAGCCATGGTCCAAGAGGACATAGCTACTGCTTGAACTGGAGTGGACCTTAGGATCATCCACATGGTGCTGGTTTTACAAACATTTAGAATGCAAAAGTTATGGGGTCAGGGAGGCTTCCACTCAGATTTCAAATGAAGGCCTGGAAGATTATGTGGTATGCCCCTGTGAGGGCCATGTGTGAAGCTACCATTGTGAAGCCAAACATGCGTCAGGGACCAAAGAAAGATGGAAAAGCCAGGAACATGAATGATCAGAAAGCGACAAGAACTGAACAAAGCCAGCCCAAGGGAGAGGCCATGAAAGTACAACCACCGGCAGGCCATAGGAGAAGGGCCCCAAGTGGCTGGGAGCTTCCATTGTACTACAGCTTATCCTGGATGCCAGAGCAGATGTAAGGTCCACCCGACTGGGTTTTGGTCTAGCTTTGGCCACATTGCTTTCTGTCTATCCATTCTTCCCTTTTAGAGTGAGAATGTTGACATGTGCCTTTGTATGTCAGCAGATTTTTACAGAGGCTCACAACTGGTAGTTTGCTGTAGGCCTCAGAGGAGACTTTGGACTTCGACATTCCACCAATGCTGAAACTGTTAGAACTTGGGCAACTCTTCCACACTGTGTATAAAGAGATCCTTGTGAGTCTTGGAGACAGTGGTCAGAACGGCATGGCTTACATCTTGAGGTTCCCAAAGCCACATCCATCCGTGGGTAGGAGGTGAATGGATCATGAAAGTAGGAGAGTTCCAAGTCACTCACTCATTGGTTTGTAGCTGTCTTACTACTTTCGCATTGCTCAGACACAATATTCAACTCCAGTTAGAAGAAGAGCTTATTTCAGCTCACAGTTTGTAGAGGTCTCAGCCCATACTTAACTGTCATCATGGCAGGCAGCATGGCAAAAAGTCAAAGGGGGTCACAAAGGAGACAGCTTATGGCAGAGCAGGCAGAAGACAATACGCAAGCCTGCTTCTTTCTGCCCCTTTTATTCAGTTCAGGCCACAAGTCTATTGATTGGTGTTGCCACCAACATCCAGGGCCTTTCATTAATGACAGTATCACACCTTAATCCACACTCACACACCCTAAAGCCAGCCACCTCGGAAAAGACCCACCTATGACCCTGTGAGGACTGGGACATCTACATACAGCCTGTAACAATAGCTAAATGTGATGGTGGGCCTTGGAGCACTGGGGTGTAGCCTTGAAGGGTCTGTCTACTTACCCTGCTTCTTCCTTCACTCATTTTGCTTTTCCAGTGCTGTGCTGCCCCCTCTTGGAGCCACTGACTATGAACTGAAACCTCTACAAGTTGTGAGCTAAATAAACCTGTCCTCCTCAGAGTTGTGGGTATTGGGACAATAAAGAGCCTGAGATAGACACTGAGATCCTCATCTTCCTGCCAGTGCTGCAGGCCCTGTATCCTAGGCAGACGTAGTGGGGTCAGGGATTCAACATGTTAAAGTTTAGGGAGAGTTGAGGCCTCAATATATGCAGCAGACAAGAAGTTGAGACTGAAGAGTGCTTGGGAGTCCTCTGGGGTGAGGCACAGTAACTCGTGCTAAGCAGCGGGGGTGGAGCGGGGGACTCTACTATTCCACCTACAGCTGAGGAGCACGGGATACAAACTGGCAAACTTCAATGGCTTGGCAACACAAGATTGAGCCGAACCGGGGATTTAGCTCAGTGGTTCCGGCGCCTGTCTTGCAAGTGCAAGGACCGGGTTCGATTCCCCAGTAGCCACATACAATACTGGGCATGGAGACTCACGCCCAGCAGCAATCAGTACCACATACCACAGTGCCAGGCATGGTGGCTCACGCCTGTACGCCCAGCACTAGGGAGGCAGAGGCAGGAGGATTGCTGTGATGTAAGTTTGAAGCTGAGCTCAGGGCCAGCCTGAACTACAAAGCGAGACCCTGCCTCAAAAAAAAAAAAAAAAAAGATTGAGCCACACAGCATCCTCCAACAGCCCCAGCAGGAAGTGATAGGAGGGCAGTATGGCCGGTGTGAGCGCCCATTATAACTCCACATGCGCCATCCAGAACTGGCACTGATAGGGAAAGCAAAGTGAGCAAAAGTAGATGAATACAGCAAGAGCAAGTCACAACAAAGATGCAGAGAAGAGCAGCTGGCATCAGCAGATGGACTGGAAGGTCACTGTGATTGATATGCTCAAGAAAGGGGACCAGGAGGGCCAAGGATTTATCTCAGTGGTTCTGGCATCTGCCTAGCAAGTGCAGGGTCCCAAGTTCAATCCCCAGGACCACATACCAGCACTCAGGAGGCAGACGCAGGAGGACTGCTGAGAGTTTGAGGCTAGCATGGGCTACATAGTGAGTTCAGGGCCAACCTCAACTACAAAACAAAATCTTATATTTAAAAAAAAATTAGATGCAGTGAGAGAAATGATTATTCAACTGGAAGGTAGGTCAGATAAAAATACTCAGAAGCAGAGAGAAGGCTGAGCATGATGACACACGCCTATAATCTCAATACTCAAGAGGTAGCACATGGCAGCCCAAGGCCAGCTGCGGGTGAGTTCAAGGCCGTCCTGAACTACAAAGCCTGATCCTGCCTCCGAAACAAACCAACAAGAATATGAGCAAAACAAGAAAGAAGGAAGAGGAAAAGGGGAAGAAGGGGGAGAGAAAGAAGAAGAAGAAAAGAAAAAAAAGTGCCCTCACTCTCAACATCTGAGAGAGACATGCAGTGCTAGAGTCTAACACATTTCTCAAATGGCACCCCTGGAGGTGGCGAGAAGAGGGGAAAAGGCTGGAAGCAATATTTGAAGACATAATAAAATTTTTTTCAAAATTGAACACAGAAAACCACAGATTACAGAGACAGCATCAACCCAAAATAAGAATAAACACAAGAAAACCATACATCTTTATAGGAGATCGAAGCTGCTGAAAACTGTGAGCTTTTTACTGCTATGACAAAATACCTGACATTTTGGGGATGTAGCTCAGTGGCTCCACACCTGCCTGGCAAGTGCAAAGTCCTGAGTTTAATCCCCCACATCAAAAAAACCAAACCAAACCAAAACTCTGACATACACAACTCAAGAGCAGGAAGACTTCAATCCGTGGCCAGCCTGCTCCATTATTTCTGGGCCTGAGGGGGAAGAACCATGATGCCAAAAGGGTGTGTTGGAGGAAAGCTGCTCAGCTCACAGCGTATCTGGGGAGAAAAGGGCGGTGGTGAGTCCCATCCACAGGCCACGCCTGGGACCCACACCCTCCCGTCAGGCCCTGCCCCCTAATAGCCCATTTGGCTGTGAAGTCAAGGTCCATACCCTTGGATCCCATGACAGTCCAAAAGTCCCACCTCTGAACACTGTTGCTTTGCGGACCGCACTTTCAGTGCAATGGGCCTTTGAGGGTACACTGAGACCCAAACTGTAACAAAAGCCATAGATACCAGGGACCCCGTGATGTCACAGCTGTCTTAGTTTGAGCAGACAAGGTCTGAGGTTCAATGTGCTCGGTCAGAAACTCGTGATAGAACATTGGACCTTCAAAGCACCGTGCCCTTAAGCCCAGTCATGGCTACCGATCTAGAGGAGGACCTTCTGGAGAAGAGAATTAAGACAAGGTAAGCGACCGTGTGACCGAATGTGCCTAACACGTGGCCCAGGCTGCCTGTGTTCCTTATGGGAGATGAGATGTCTCTGGACAGAGGTATGGCAGGTCACCCTGGCCCTTCAGCCGTCTTCATCAGAGAGGAAGGTGAGGGTTGGTGCCCGGTCTCCTCCTGGAGCAAGGACAGTCAGCAGGGCCCAGGCAGGGGCTAGTGCAGCCGTGTGCCCAGTGTTCAATTTCATTGATAGCCTCCATTTGGCCTCAGGCTTCCCTGAGAAGACTTGAGTGTGCTTAATGCACTGCCAACTGTGACAGCCATTGTTTTTTTTTCTGCCCACCACTGTGCTGTTTTCATTAACAGGGTGGGAGAGATTCACAATCTGAAGATGGGATCATCTGTGATTCAATGCCCTCTTCCTTGGAAGCCTCTTTCAGGACCATAATTCTTGGGCTTTCCAGAGATAAAAAGCCATAAAAGCCTGAACATCAGAGATTTTATGCCTCTTTCATTGCTTTTTGTGTGAGAGAGAGAGAGAGAAAGAGAGAGAGAGAGAGACAGATCTAACTGAAGAACAGTACTGCAATCCCGAGTGCCATTCTGTACCTCTCTTGCTGTATCTTCATTCAAGGCTGAGAAAACACCAGGCCTGGGGTCTTGCAGATTGTGCCCTAGGCAGTAGCTGCACACCTGTTGAGTTCCCAAAACATTAGTCGTGGGCTGAAGCACTTAGGTTTCTCTGATGAAGCAAGAGCCACCAGTGACTTTTCTTAGGTGTCTCCATAGGATTCATCTACTCTATCCTTCAGGGTCAAATTGTTCCCAGTTTTCAAGGAAATATCCTAATGGTGAAGTTGCTGAGATCTGCAGGACGTTTCCCATGGCACATCGCGGAGCCCATAGAGACACAAAGAACTCTAGTCTGCAGTCCTTTGCATGGCATCCCATGCAGAAGACTATGATCGACCGAGTCTTTGCTAAAATGTGATATGAAGAGATAAAAGGCCATTGGGGCAAATCTCAGATGAAATCTGATCATAAAAAGGGGAGGGCCAGGGATTTAGTGCGGTGGCACCATGCTTACCTCACCAATGCAAGATCCTGAGTTTGATCCTCAACACTGGGATGCAAGAGCCTGCCAGCAACAAAGCAGAACTCGAGTCAGAGGGTGAGAATGAAGAAAGATAAGAGAGACAATGGATGGGATCGGGAGGACCACAGCACTCTGAAGGCTGAAGGCGCCGTGTTTATTATTTCTTGTCCTTTTATACAAACAATCTTAACAAAGAAGTATCCCTTGCCATGACCTGCTCACAGGTTGTTTTATTTGCTCACACCTGCTATTATTTACCATCCATGCTTTGGTCTTATTTGGTCAGTACAGTAAACAACTGCACAGATCTTGTTAATGGGGGTAATTCTTGTTAAAGGTTAAACAGTTCAAAAACACCTCATCAGCAGAAAAATGCTTTTGAACTGCTTGGACAACACCCACTTAACCATCTGGAACAGTTTCTATTTTTCTCATGTATTCTCTTGGCCTTGAAAAGCCACAAGCTCAGTCTCCCTCCACACTCCTTTCTCAAGGAAATGTAAAGAGAAACTAACCCACGACCCTCATGAAGGGAGGGGAAGGGTCAGTGCGAAGTTTTAGGCAGACTTCTTGGTGCCAATATGTCTGTGGCAAACACCCAGGGCAGCTCCCCTCAGAGCAGACCCCCAGTCTAATTCGGGGCAGGACCATTAGTGCAGACTTCCGACTTAGGAATCCCACCAGGCCCAGGGCTATAAAAGATAACAAGCCCCTGGGACAAAGGCCTTACACAGAACTATTTCCCACATTGGGAGAAAAAGGCGAGGGAGGTGAGGTAGGCAGCTACTCAAGATAGCAACTGAAAGAGTGGGGAAGCTGCACAGCGCTCTGGCAGTCCCCCAAGCCACATGTCCATAGAGGATGCTGACATGTTCCACAGGATGGCATTGGGACACACATCCCTGGCAGCCCCTAACATACCATTGACCTTGCTGCAAACCCATGTTGGTGGAGAGCCGCAGGGAAGTAGAGAGATACAGAGGGTGAAAGACATGCAGAGGAAACCAGTAGTGCCACCCTGGGGCTGCACGGTGGAAAGCAGTGGAGTAGGCAGCAGGTGCTGCCCCTCTCAGGCTGCCCGGAGACTCCTTGGGTTCCACCAAATTTTCTTATCTTTTGGACAGCTTGCCAAAATTGTGCTATCAGAGTGTGGGTCTGTCCAGGTTCTTGGCAGCCTAAACACAGAATACACTAGAAAATATGCAAAAGAGAGTGAGGTTTTACTTTATTAAAGGTATTGCAATGTGTGGTGGTATATGCCTATAATCCTGGTGTGTTAGAGATGCAGAGAAGAGAGAGACCTGCTGGACAGGTGTTGTGTGAGCAACAAGGCTCATTTATTATGCTCAGACAGGTGGTGAGTAGGCTGAATCTGAAAAGCAATTCAGCACACACCAGGCAGAGAACAAATAATTTAAAGGGAAGAGGAAGGATTACTGCCTTGAGGAATTTTGGAGGCAGAGAGAGTGAGGTCACGCTTCTCAGGACCAGTCATATCTTATCTTCATCTTTGAGATCTCCTTTATTTCTGTGGCTGAGGCTCAGTGGTGCCTTGGCTGCTCTCTAAATAGTGAAGTTGTCATGGACTGAGCCTCATCTGTCAGGTGTGACATTGCTGCCTCTTGGTTCTTATAAGGGGAGAGGGGGCTGAGGAGAGGAGTAACAAAGAGAGTGACCTCAAGGGTCTACAGTGATACCTTAATTGGGAGGAAGTTCTTGGAGATGGAATGGTACAGTGAAGGTGGTCAGACTAGCACCTGTCGTTTTGTCTGACTGGTGGTAGCCTGCACTTGGTTTTATAGGAACTGTGAAATACCCATAAAGAAGCATGGCCCAAAGAGGAGAAAGAGGAAGGGGAAGAGGAGAACAGAGACAGAAGGTCCAGTTAATGAAAGCAGCCCCGGGGCCTAGCCCCAAATATTGGTCCCTGAGTCAGGAATTGTCAACTTTCTCAGTCCTTCTCTGTTAGCCTCTTTGCCATGTCTCATCTTCACCAGACTGCTTGGTATAAATACAGCACTGTCCTAGAAAAATGGATAAACCACCTTTTTTGTTTGAGAACATCTAGGCCCATAGGATTTTGGAGAATTACAGCCACCAGGGGGTCTATCTGGTCCTGTAAAGTCAGAATGGAGTTAGCTATTTCTTTGAGACTGTCAGGAAAATCTCCATAGAGGAAGAAATAGTAGCCTAGGGAGGTCACTGGACTTGCCATCCTCATCCCTGTGGCAGTGGTGATCCACAGACCAATAAGCAGGAGAGTTAGTTGCAGGGCCCTATTATCAGATCAGGGCTTTAATGGTGACCAGCTGGCTAGGTGGGAGGAAGGGAGAATAGATGGAGGGAGAATTTCCCAAAGCAGAGAGGTGATGAGAGTGGCAACAAGGTCCACAATGGATGTCTCTAGTTGGGCCTCAGGTCCGAAGTGTGACAGGGATGGGGGACCAAGGCAGACATCTCCAACGCTGGTAAGGTAAGATCACCTTCCCATCTGCATAACCTCTACTGGTTTTAAGATATATGGAAAGCAGAATTAGCCTCTCTCTCCCCCTCCTCTCCCCTCCCCCTCCCCCCTCCTTCTTTCTCTCTCTCTCTCTCTCTCTCTCTCTCTCTCTCAGGAAGAGAAGGATGAGAAGAAGAGCGGAACTTGATCAGGGCAAAGTCGAGTCGAGCATAAGAAGTGATTCCATCCCTGAAGCAAAAGGAAATTAATTTGGAGAATTATAAGTGAAATCTACAAAAGAACACGTAGCAAATACCTGGCAAGTGAGAGGTCCTGGTCCTTAATTTTTTAAAAAATGCAAAATAAAAACACAGGGTATATAGAGTCCTCTCTATCAAGAATTGATCTCTCAGGCTGGGGATTTAGCTCAGTGGTTCCGGCGCCTGTCTTGCAAGGCAGGGACCGAGGTTGGTCCTCGGTAACCACATAACAATACTGGGCGTGGAGACTCACCCCAGCAGCAATCAGTACCGCATACCACAGTGCCGGGCCTGGTGGCTCACACCTGTAATCCCAGCACTTGGGAGGCAGGGGCAGGAGGATTGCTGTGATGTGAGTTTGAGGCTGAGCTCAGGGCCAGCCTGAACTACAAAGCGAGACCCTGTCTCAAAAAAACCTAAAAAAAAAAAAAAAATTGATCTCTCTCTCTCTTTTTTGATTTGTTTGTTTGAAATAGTCTCACTTTATTTCAGGCTAGCCTTGAACTCACTATGTAGCCTAGACTGTCTTTGAACTCAAGACACTCCTGCCTCTGCCTCCTGAGTGTTGAGATTACAGGCATGAACTTCTCTCTCTCTCTCTCTCTCTCTCTCATAGCAGGGATCAAACTCACAGCCTTGCACTTGGAAGGCAGGTGCAATGCCACTGAAATAATTCCTCGGCCCAGTTTATCTTTTTTGTTTTGTTTTGTTTTTAGGTTTTTTGAGACAGGGTCTCATTTTTTGTGGTTCAGGCTGGCCCTGAGCTCAGCCTCCAACTCACATCACAGCAATCCTCCTGCCTCTACCTCCCTAGTGCTGGGATTACAGGCGTGGAGCCACCACGCCCGGCACTGTGGTATGCAGTACTGATTGCTGCTGGGGTGAGTCTCCACGCCCAGTATTGTTATGTGGTTACCGGCGATTGAACCCGGGCCCTTGTGATTGCAAGACAGGCGCCGGGAACCCCTGAGCTAACTCCCTGGCCCCCAGTTTATCTTTTAAAAAGAGCCAAGGGAGATTAGGACTGATCAAAAGAGGGAAGTAGGGAAAATAGCTGGTAGGGTCAGGGTATTTGGGTGGTCTTTGGAATCCAAGGTAACCTGAAGAAAGTAGGAGAGATTACTTGTTTTGTTTGTTTGTTTTGTTTTGAGACAGGGTCTTGCTTTGTAGTTCAGGCAGGTCCTGAACTCACTATGTAGCCCAGGCCAGTATTGAACTTACAGCAACCCTCCTGCTTCTGCCTCCCCGATGCTGGGATTACAGGCATGAGCCACCATGTCTATCCTTGTGGTGTGGGATCAAACTGCGCTTGCCAAGCAGATGCTGGAACCACTGAGCTAAATCATTGGCCCTAAACCTACTTTTCTGGTGACAGAGAGAGAGCAAACTGCAAGCCGAAGTGTGTGGGTACAATCCAAATCATGTTTTTGTTTTGGCACTTGCTTTTTTGCTCTCAGCTCTTCCAACCAAAAGAGACTTGATCCTAGAGCTACACTGTTGTACAACAGCAGGGTACACACTAAGCCTTAAGAAGAAAACCCATCTGTCAGGCACTGAAACCAGGAAAAGGGAAACCTGCATTCCCAAGAGTAGGGTGTGTGTATGTGTGTGTGTGTGTGTGTGAAAGGTTCCCTTATATTTCCCCTTGCTATTGCCACAAGGGGAAACCTCAGCCACAGAGAACTGTGGAGTGGTGAACAGAAAGTTTGTAAAGAACCATCTGTGTGACCAGAGCACTGTGTAGGGCTCCAGGAGCTGCAGACAGTGACCAGTCTCAGGGAGAAGAGAGACAAAGAAGGATCCCAAGTCCCCAGGCTGACTCCTGAGCAACACAACCCAGGATGCGTCACCACAGCAGGATAAGGCCTCTGAGCACGGACCTGAGTCAGGACAGTGCCCACAGTAGGGAGGCAGAGTTCGCACTCCGAAACTAACAACCAAAAGTAGCTCTGATGTCAGATTATCAGACTAGTCAAATTCAGCTACTACAACCATGTTTCTGCAAATAAAAGCAAAATCTCTTGAACTCACTAGAAAAATAAAAATTCTCAAGAAACAGGCAATATCCTTCTTTTGAATTCATAGAATTTAAAAGTACAATATTGAGACTCTTTAAACCCTCTGGCTAGCTTCAGAAGTGGAATGGAATTGACAGAGGACAAATTAGGTACACATAAGGACAGATCAATAGAAGTGATCCTATTTGAAAAACAGAGAAGATTAAAAATAAAACTGAAACTGAGCACCCTTCAAGAACAAACCTAAAAAATCTATACTCACACTATGGGAGTCCGAGAAATACTGGTGCTGAAAAATATTTGAAGAAATGAAGGTCACAAAGATGAAAAGAGATAAATGTATAGACTGACAATCAGTGAACTCCAAAGAATGAACACTCAGGGAAAAACTCACTGGGAGCACCGTAGCCACACTGCTGGAAGCCAGAGGTAAGGACAAAACCTTGAAGCACCAGAGAACAGCCTACCACACGAGGGGAGACCATGAGAACAACTGCAGATTCTCTCTCTGAATCACAGAGACACAGGATATGGAGGCAGCATGGATTGCGATATTTGTCTGGCATTTAAAAAAGAATTCAGTCCATGCTTATCTAGCCAGTGAAAATATCCTGTAGAAAAGATGGCAAAATGAAGATACTGTTCAATGGAAAGATGTAGAGAGAATTTATTAGTGGAATGTGGTGGCACACACTCACTGTCTGATCTCTTGGGATGTGCAGGAGGATCGCTGGGCGTTGGAGGGCAGCCTAAACTACAAAGTGAGACCCTATTTCAGCAAACTTAAACAAACAAAACCCCAAACCCAAAAAGAATGCATTACCAGTAGACCAAACCTTAACGTATTGTCAGAAGAAAGCCATGGCCTGGCGATCTGACTGTCCCCCCCAAGTCCTCAATTTTTTTAAAGGCTCCTTTTTTAGTTTTTTGAGGCAGGGTCTCACTTTATAGTTCAGGCTGGCCCTCAGCTCACTATGTAGCCCAGGCCAGCCTCGAACTCACAGCAATCCTCTCGCCTCTGCCTCCTGAGTACTGGGATTACAGGCATGAGCCACATGCCTGGCATTGTGATATATGGTACCGGGGATTGAACTTGGGACCTTGTGCTTGCTAGGCAGATGCCCGAACCACTGAGCTAAATCTCTGGTCCAGTCTTCAGTTCTTTGCTAAAAGATTTCAGCCAAGACACATAGGTAGTCATGCAGGGGTCCACGTAGCATTTATTGAAGAGCAGAAATAGAGAGAGAAGGTGAGCCAGGTCATACCTTATGCAAGTCTGCTGATTTATATGAACATGAGTTATATCTGGGCTATGGTGATTAAGGTCTTATCAACATTTCTCCCCAAAGCTACTTTCAAATGTGCACATCTCCAAAATTGTTCTTCCTTATTCTTTTCAGATGGTCTGTATACTCTGGGGACTTAATCTGAAAAAGTTATAACTGAATCAGCCAAAGAAAAAGGCTCTTTGAAAAATGCTCCCCTCCTGATATGGCACCAGGAATGTGATGCGCTTGGTTTCAGTGGTGGACAGCTGGGCCAGGGATGGGGAGGACTGTGCCAATATGACCTCCTCTGTGCTTTGCGAGGCCACAGGGGTCAGAGACCTAATGACCATGTATTTGTTGAGCTGACTTTCCTGGTCCCTCGCCCCTCATGCCTGCCAAAGCCTAATGCCAGGTCTAAGGAGTCCTTCAGGTTGAGGTGTGAGGCTGCAATCCTCGCTGCAGCATGATTCGCAGTAGCCAGGATGTAGTCAGCCTCAAAGGCCACTGGCAGCTGAGTGGAGGAAGAAAACGTGGCTACAGAAGGGTTCAAACACAAAACATGAGGTCCTGCCAAGGGGGGACCTGGGTGAGCCTGAGGGACTATGAAGTAAAATAAGCTAGTGCCTTTCTCCACGTACTCTGGCCATGCCACCTCCACCTGTGATGAGCATGGCCAGGGGAAGCAGGCTGTGGTGACAGAATCGCAGCCACATATGTCCTCCCCTTGTTACCAGGTTCTGGGGCTGTATGCTCTTTTCAGGGATTCTCTCCAGGTTCTTGGGGCGCTGAACAAAGTATTGGGTGATTTGTGAAAGAGGCAGCAAGGTTTTCTATTTATTAAAGATGGGAAAAGAAGTACCCTCTGCAGAGGAAGAGGGGGCCACTGGGAGAATTCGCAAGGCCACCGGCTAATGGCGACTATCTTCTATACCCCATTCTCCAGGCTGCCTTCAGATGTAGGCTATCAAAAACCAGCTGCTTTTGTGCCAGAAGAACTGAAGATCACATTTTCTGATTGGTCCCAAATGCAGGGCTTGGGAACTGCTTTCTGCACAGGTCTCCATTTCTCTGTGGCTGACAGATCATACCTGTGTGCTCTACCATTCAGCCACATCCTCTCTGAGGCAGTGCTGCAACCCCCAACACAACCAGGCCTCTTCCAGGCCACTCTGTGGACCCTGAATATCCTTTGCCTTTATCCAGCCCATGCCTACAAGTGGTTTCTCAGCTGACACTACCATCTGCTTCCTGCAGGGTTAGACTGGGCTCCAGTATTCAACTGTTTGCTTGTTTGCTTGTTTTTGTGCTAACAGGGATTGAACTTAGATCTTGTGCTTGCCAGGTAGCCCCATGGCACCACCAAGCTACATCTCTGGTCCTTGTTTGTTTGAGACAGGCTGTTACTAAGTTGCTCACACTGGCCTTAAATTCACCACCTTCCTGCTTCACCTTCCTGAGTTTCCAGGCACTGCCCTGGCTGTTATTCTAACTTTTCAAAAACTAGCATAAAAAAAAATGCACTGCATTTACAGAGCCAGGGCGGGCACAGAGGAAGCTGCTTCCCAGCACAGGTCTGTACCCAGCAAACCAGAGGTGAGCGACTGGGCCCAGCATTGCACCCTATGGTTGCAAGCTTCTCCCTGTGCGTCCACTACCACACCCATGTTATCTTCACTCTTCCTCCTTTGGTAGACAGACATTCACAGTCCAGCACATGCAAACACAGATACATCCATGGGGAGATTAGAAAGTGCCTGTGCATGCCCATGGTAGGCACGGACTCAGAAATGCCCTGAGAACTTTACTCCAGGTCCCTAGCACAGAGCCACCCAACAACAACCACAAAACAGCAAGCACAGGGACGGCTAGACTTATTTCCAGAGGCTCCATGCTATAAGATTCTAATGCCCAGTTTTCAACAAAAAAATCAACAAGCACAAAAGAAACAGGTTGGGTACTGTAGCACATGCCTGTAATTCCAGCACTATGGAGGCTGAGGCAGAAGAACTGCCCTGAGTTTGAGCCTGGACTATACAATGAGTTCAAAACCAACCTGAACTACATAGTGAGACAGACAATCAAACAGACAGACAAATAAATTAATAAAAAATAAAAACCAGGAAAGCATGTACCATTGAAAAGAAAAGTTAGTCAATAGAAATAGTCTCTAAGAAAGACGATGGCAGATACATTTGACGAAAACTGTAAAAGAACTGCCTTAAGGATGCTCACAGAACTAAAAGCAGATGTGGGAAAAATAATCAACAAAGTGGAAGTATCAATAAAGAGCTAAAACACTGAAAAAGATTATTCTAAACCTAAGACCTAAAAAGAAACTCTTGAGATGACAAGCACAGCAATATAAATCCACCAGAGGGCTTTGCAGATGGGAGCAGGGAAACAATCAGTGAACCTGAAACAGAATGATGGAAAACACTGAGTGCGACGAACAAAGGGAAACATGCTTGAAGAAAAATGAGCAGAACCTACAAACGTGTGCATTGCCGTCAAGAGGACCCAGGGAGAAGAGAGAGGGCAGAGGAGAGAACACTCCAGTAAATAACGGCTGGAGGCCCCAGGTTTGGTGAAACACATGAATATAAATATCCAGGGAGATCGAAGAACTAGAGAGCTAAACCCATCAAGTATAATCAAACCATCAAGAGATAAAGATGGAGGGATTCAGCTCAGTGGCTCCAGCATCTGCCTGGAAACACAAAGTCCTCAGTTCAATCCCCAGTACCACATATCACAAAAACCAGGTATGGTGACTCATGCCTGTAATCCCAGCACTTGGGAGGCAGATGCTGGAGGATTGTTGTGAGTTGGAGACTCACCTGGGGTACATAATGAGCTCAGGGCCAGCCTGAACTACAAAGCGAGTTAAAAAAAAAAAAGAGAGAGAGAAAGAGGGAATATTTGTGTGCTTCTGTGTGCATGTGTGTGTGGGGGTGTGTGTGTGCGCGTGTGTGGCACCTGGGATTGAGGCCAGCGCCTTTGCACCACAGCCCCAGGCCTTCTTACATGTGTTTTTCTTCCTGTACCAGAGATCACACTCATAATCATAAACTTGCAAGGCAGGCAGCAGTGCCACTGAGCTAAATCTCCTGCTCCCATCTTATATTTAGAGACAAGGTCTGACTAAGTGGCCTAGGCTGGGCTGAAATTTGCTATTCTCCTGCCTCAGCCTCTCAGACTGCCTACTTAAATATGGAATCTTGAATCATCAAGAGAGAATGGATTCATCACATACAGGTGTCGACAGAAAAACTGTCACCTATTTCATCTGAAACTCTGGAGATGAGGCAGTGGGCCAATATCTTCAAACTGCTGGAAGAAAAACTGTCGGTTAAGAATAATGTATTTGGCACAACTGTCCTTCAGAAGTAAGGGGGTAATGAAACTCTCAGACAAGTAGGAGCAGGGGTGTCCATCACCACGAGGCCCATGTGCCAACGGCAAAAGGCCGAGCAGAGCAGGATGAAAGGGCACAGGGGTGAGTTGGGCCAAGTGTCTCCATGGGCAATGGTATCACCTAGCATATTGGAAGAATTTGTAGCTTCACTTTTTGTTTTCTACATGATGTAAAAAACAAACACATGAAAAAATGATAAAAAACTTAAAAGCCAATACTAGTGCAAATTTGATTAACAACTGTATATTTGGTTTTGGTATAATCTAAAAGGCAAATTCATTAAAAATGATTGATTTCTGGTTCTGGACACATGGTATAAACAAAGTCATTTGGTGGCAACAATAAAGGAAGGGTGAGAATGGGTTCCATGGGGGCAGCCTTTTTAACACTATTCAGATGAACTTGATATAAGTTCAAACTGAAGCATTAAAGCTTTGGGATGTTAAATGTTTTCCCCATGGCAACCACAAAGAAAATAGCTACAGAATATGCACAAAGGATATGAGAAATTTAAATGTTTGCTACAAAAAGAAGACCATAATGCAGGAAATGAGAGAGAAAAAGCCACAAAACACTTAGAAAACAAACAGATAAATGCCAAATGAACTCCTCTTATCAACAATGAACTGGATTAAGCTTTCCAAAGTCAGAAACTGGACAAACAGGTTTTTAAAATGACATGACCCAACTATCTGCTGCCTGTAAGAAACTCCTTTCAGAGCTAGAGACATAAGTTGGCTGAAAGTGTAAGAATGAAGAGATTCTGATCCAAATGGTGACCAAAAAGCTGGGGTAAATTAAATAAACAGTCACAAAAAGGTAAACACTGAGGTCAGGCAGTGCATGCCTATAATCTCAGCCCTCTGGCAGGCTAAGCCAGGAGGATGAAAAGTTCAAATTCAGAGCTGAGGATTTAACTCAGTGGTTCCAGCACTTGCCTTGCAAGCTCAAAGGCCTGGGGTTCTGATGCTCGGTAACCCCATACAACAATGCTGGGCGTGGTGACTCACACCCACCAGCAATCAGTACCACATACCACAGTTCTGGGCACGGAGGCTCATGCCTGTAATCTTAACATTCAGAAGGCAGAAGCAGGAGGACTGCTGAGTTTGAGGCTGAGTTCAGGACCTGCCTGAACTACAAAGAGAGATTCTGTCTCAGAAAAAAAAAAATTCAGCTCAGCTGGGTAACTTAGCAAATGAGTGAGTGTAAAATTTTATTTCTTAATTTATATTTTATTAGTGCATGTTGTATATAATGATTACATTTGTTACAGGTGCATGTACATAACACATTTTGATTCTTTTTATGTCCTTTCCTCTGCTCCCTACTCCTTCCATTTCTTGGTCCCCTTGCCTTCAAGACTGTTTACTTCCTATTATCTCTATTTTGCTCTTTAAATTTTTTATACTTTGAGTTTTTCATATAAGACAAACCATATAATATTTAAACTCATGTGTCTGATTTCACTTTTTATTACCTCAAGGGACATTCATTTTTTTTTTTTTTTTACAAATTACTCAAGTTTATCCTTTATGGCACGGTACTCCATTGTGTGTACATGCCACATTTTCTTTATCCATCCATCTGTGGATGGACACGGAGGCCGCTTCCAAGATTTAGCTATTGTGAGTTGTGCTACTGTACACATGCATGTGTATGGCCCACTGTAACATGGTATCCTTCACTTTGTTTTGACAGAAGGTCTTGCCATCCGACTCAAGCTGGCCTTGGACTAGGTAGCTAAGGCTAGCCTCGAGGTCACAGTGGCCCCCTTCTGCCTCAGTTTACCAAGCACTGGAATTACAGGCATGTGTCACTGCACTCACCTCTTTGTGTCTTTTGTTGCGTTGTCATGGCTCCTTTGATACATTCAACTGATCAAATCCATCTGTTTCCCTTTCATGGTCATTTTTAAAAATAACTTTCCAAAACATTTATTGGTATGTTTGAGAGATACATAATGACAACACTCATTACAAGGAATTTGCACCTGTACATTGTAAATCTCACCTCTTCATTCCCATTCCTCCTGCCCTATGTACAGAAAATTGATTCCATTTTTTCCTTGTATTTTCACTTTTTTCTGGTTCCTTCTTTTCTCTTTCCTCCCTTGTTTCCTTTCCCATTTAAATATTTTCTTCCCTGGGCTGGGGATATAGCTCAGTGGTTCTGGCGCCTGTCTTGCAAGCGCAAGGACCTGGATTTGATCCCCGGTAACCACATACCATACTGGGCGTGGAGACTCACCCCAGCAGCAATCAGTACCACATACCACAGTGCTGAGCGTGGTGGCTCACGCCTGTAATCCCAGCACTCAGGAAGCAGAAGCAGGAGGATTGCTGTGATGTGAGTTTGAGGCTGAGCTCAGGGCCAGCCTGAACCACAAAGCGAGACCCTGTCTCAAAAAACCTTAAAATAAATAAATAAATAAATAAATAATTTTCTTCCCATCTCCCAACATTCTTTATGTATTTCAGTCTTTATTTCCACTTTCAATTTCTCACACCAGTGAAACAATTCAGTATTTATAAAAGAGTGTATGATTTACTTCACTTGAGTATAGTCTCAAGGTCCTCATGGTCATGTCCAGTTTGTGGAAGAGCTGTAAGTGACACAGAGCCAGACCTGTGGATGAGGTGATAGATAGATGGGGACACACAGTAGTACTTCTATGTGGCTGCCCTCCTGCTGGATGGCCATATTTCTGAGCATACCCGGTAAAGACCCTTACACTTGGTCTTAGCCAAATAGCCAGTTTGTAAAGAACTATATCGAAAAGGGGTTCCAGAACTGCTTCAGGAGACATATCCTTAGTGCAAACACATTTTCCCCAGTATTTCCAGTCCACAGTTGGCAGGATCCACAGACGAAGGTACTGTAGGAAGGTTAGCTAAATTTGCTTTAAGAGAAAAACCTAGCCAGGCATGTTGGGATACTGAGGCAGAGGACTGCAAGTCTGAGCTCAGCCTGGACAACTTGGTCCTTCAACCAGAGCATCCCAAAATAAAAACTAAGAGAGCTGAAGTTGTAGCTCAGGACAGATGCCCTGGATCTGAGCCCCAGTACAAAAATAAGGAGAGAAGTCCCGACGCTGTTAGACACAGAAGCAGGGGCTGCACCAGCGTCCTCAGTAGTTGGGGTGACCAGCTTAGGGTGCTGACATGTGGATGGCTGAACTTGCCCAACAGCTGCTGAAGCCCAGGTGTTCCTTCTGGTGCTCCAAGACCTCCTTGACCAGGATGCAGCCAGTGTTCTTGCTGCAGGTGGCCTTGCTGGACTGGCACGTCAGCTTCCTGGGGTGACTGCCCTGCACCCCCAGCTCCACAGCACCCTGGCCACCTTCTGGTACATATCAGCTTCCATCCTCCACTTCTGGTTGCCTTTTCCTTTGTCCCAAAATTCAACAGGTTTTGCTTTTGGACACAAACCAAGACTCATCTGCCCTTGTCAATCCTCTGGATGCATGATGCCAACTTGGGGGTGCCCAGCAACTCAAGCAGGTACCTGAATAGACACAGCTTCTTCCTGTTTCTTCTTCCCTTTGGCTGGAAAAGCACAGGTGGGACCAATTGCTTTATGTTCTGTAGAGACTGGTGAGTATCTCCTTCAAATTAGAAGTCTGCAGCACTGTTCTGTAATCCCAGAACTCTGGGAGGCACAGATAGGAGCATCGTGAGTTCCAAGCCAGCCTCAGCAACTTAGTGACTTAGTGAGTCTGATGACCAGTCTCTGGCTGCTGACAGGCTCCTCCAGGGCAGCCCCATAGTAATTATGGTTGGCTTGAACTGGAGGGTGGTGGTTAAGGAGGGACAAGTAGTTCTTATAATCTGGCAGGACTGAATATCTGCCTCAGTACTTCAAAAGCACCCTCAAATGCTAGACCCAGCTTGTTTAGCTCAGCACGTTATGCTTCATTAGTAAAGAAGACTCAACATCTTCAGTCTTTTTATTGAATGATTGATTGAGACAGGGTCTCGCTTTGTAATTCAGGCTGGTCCTGAACTCACTATGTAGCCCAGGCAAGCCTCTAACTCAGGAATCCTCCTGCCTCTGCTTCCTGAGTGCTGAGACTACAGGCATGAGCCACCACCAGAAAGGAAGGAACAAGAATGACTCCTCACGCCTAGAATTGTGGTATGTGGTTACCAGGAATCAAACTCAGGACCTTGCCCTTGCAAGGCAGATGCCGAAACCACTGAGCCGAATTCTCAGCCCCAGTCCTTTTTTATTTTTGAGATAGGGTCTTCAATAGTTGCCTGAGCTGGCCTGGAACTTGCGATACTTCTGCCTTAGTCTCCCCAGTAGCTGCTCTCAAAATTTAGATGTAGTTTAGTGGGAAGGTCCTGGGTTCAAAGCTCAGCACTGAACTAAAGCAACAAAACAAACTTTACCTAAGTCCCAGATTCTGTGTATATGTTAGACTGACAGGGTGGTTGAATGGCTGGTTGTTGAAGAAAAGGGTTTCTGCTTGAGGCTGACAGTGAGATCACAGTCACCATGGAGACTCCAGAGAAGGTTTCAAGGAACACTTCCACTTTATTAAGCAGTACACAAACTTATGAAGAAGGCAGAGAGGTGGACAGTTGGTTGAAGCACAATGTTACTAAATATGGGTGTGGCTTTGGCGAAGGGAGGAGTCGCAACTAAGTAGGCAGGGCTAAACTTCAGACGGCCTTACACCAGCTTCTATACCCGAGGTGGGTGTACTCCGGCCTCTATTATCCTCCCTGTGTGCTAAGAGACATAGTGTGGCGTACTTGACTCAGCCAAGCCTGGATTTCACCTTCAGTGGCCACTGCCAGGAGCCGGGCTGCCGCTTAGCAGGCGCAGTGTGTCCTGCCAGACGTCCAAGCCATGCTGGGGTGATGACTGCATGGTGATGCAGATGTACACAACACCCAAGCACAACTGGAAAGGGACAGAGATGGCATGTCAGGTGTCACAGGGATTTTACCATTGAAGTGTTTGATTAAAAAAAAATACTGAGGGGCCGGGGAGTTAGCTCAGTGGTTCCGGCGCCTGTCTTGCAAGGGCAAGGACCGGGGTTCGATTCCCTGGTAACCACATAACAATACTGGGTGTGGAGACCCACACCCAGCAGCAACCAGTACCACATACCACAGCGCTGGGCGTGGTGGCTCACGCCTGTAATCCCAGCACTCAGGAGGCAGAGGCAGGAGGATTGTGATGTGAGTTTGAGGCTGAGCTCAGGGCCAGCCTGAACAACAAAGCGAGACCCTGTCTCAAAAAACCTAAAAAAAAAATAAAATAAAAAATAAAAATACTGAATCACCTGATCCATGAATGTTATCTGTATGCATATATGTACGTGTTTTATTTCTTGGTGTTAGGGATCAAACTCAGGACCTTGCGCTTGCCCAGCAGGAATACTGCCATTGAGCTACCTCAGTCTGCATGTTGTAAGTAGATCTTTAATTTCTCTCAATAATGTTTTCAGTGGACCAGTCTCATATACATTTTATGTTTATCACTACGTTTTATTATAAATGCTATCTTTAGGATTTCACTTTCCTGTGTGGAGGGATTGGAGACAGATCCCAAAATCTTGAAGCTACAAATCAGTACTTGATTTTTTTCAAAAAAATTGTGAGACAAGATTTTGTTAAGTTGCCCAGACTGAGTCTGAAATGGGAAATTCTCTTGCCTCAGCTTCCCAGGGTGAGAGGATTATAGGTGTGCCACCATGCCCGGTCCAGCCCCTTTTGTTTGGTTAGTTATACAAAAATATTACTTTTAGGGCCAGGGATTTAGCTCAGTGGCACTATGCCTGCCTTTCAAGTGTAAGGTCCAGGGTTCATCCTGGTAACCATATACAATAATGCTGGGTATGGTGGCTCACACCTATAATCCCAGCACTCAGGAAGCAGAGGCAGGAGGACTGCCGAGTTTAGGACCAGCCTGAACTACAAAGTGAGACCCTGTCTCAGAAAAAAAATGAAAAAATCACTTTTTTTTTAGTCCACTTAGGTCAATCTGAAGCAGTCACAAAGACTATCTGGAATGCAATTTGAGGAGCCAAGACAAAATGCTCAGAAAAAGAACAGAGAATGGGGAAGGAGGAATAAATGGCTACAAATTTTCCAAAAATAATGAAAGACATCATTCCACAAATCCAAGTAAAGAAAGCCCCGGTTGGGCTGGAGATTTAGCTCAGTGGTTCTGGCACTTGTCTTGCAACTGCAAGGGCCTGGGTTCAATTCCCTGGTAACCACATACAATACCGGGCGTGAAGACAGTGCCAAGCCTGGTGTCTCAGGCCTATAATCCCAGCACTCAGGAGGCAGAGGCAGGAGGATTGCTGTAATGTGAGTTTGAGGCTCAGGGCCAGCCTAAACTACAAAGCAAGACTCTGTCTCAGAAAAAAAGAAAGCCCCAGTCAAACTTAAAAGTATTTTAGTATTTTATTTTATTATTTTTTTTTTCTTTTCTTCAGTACCAGGGATAGAACTCAGGGCCTTGCACTTGAAAGGCAGGCACAGCACCACTGAGCTAAATCCCTGGCCTTAAAAGTATTTTTTTTTTAAAGTCACAATATATTCAAACTGCTAAAACCAAAGACAAGAAAGATATATTGCAGGTAGACAGAGGGGGAAAAAAATGACATGTCATACACAGATGAAGAAGATGTAAGAGCCCAGCATGCCTACTGTCAGAAGATCCACAAACCAAGAGACCAGGAAGAACACATGTGCAGACTAGAAGCCCATGGGCTGGGGTGTGGCTCCATGCTGGAGCTTAGCAATTATTCTGAGCTCACTAGTAGCCCAGGTCAGCCTTGAACTCACAGCAATCCTCCTGCCTCTGCCTCCTGTGTGCTGGGATTATAAGCATGAGTCACAGTTTCCGTAGTGTAGTGGTTATCACGTTCCCCTCACAAGCATGAGCCACCCCATCTGCTACCAGTTATTTTGTACACTGAATAAAACCCTAACAATGCATCAAGTATCCACCTTAATAATGAGCTCTCCAAACTCCAATGCCTACAGCCACTTCTGATTTGCAGCCGGTTTTCGGTTTTCACAAGCACCAGCTTGGGCTATCCCCCTTGCATAGCCCCACATGGCCCAGGCTGGTGGGAGAGCCAGCTGTCAGCTCTCAGACTCCCGAGGAACAGTGTGGGGAAGAGCGCAGTCTCTCCACCCAAGCAGAGGGTGCAAGGCCCTGAAGCATGGGCTCTGAGTCACACATGCTTACAGCTACACCTCCTGACAGGCCAGAGCGGAAGGGGACCCAGGGTGCCTGGCTACTGAGATCCACTCCATCAACAGATGTAGACACTGCTCCTGTGAAATGCAAGTAAATTAAAAAAGCATGAGCACCATGACACCTGTAATCCCCGCACTCTGGGAGGCAGATGCAGGATTATGAGTCTGCACCCAGCCCAGACAACTGAGTGAGTCTCAAAATACAAAATGGGCTGAGGGTGTAACCAGTGTGAAGGCCCTGGGTTCACTGCACAGTGATGCAAAAAAAAAAAAAAAAGGCTGCAATCAAAAAATGCAGAGAGCACTAGAAAGCAAAAGGACAGGACAACTAGAGATAAAATGTTTTCAACACTGTCAATATTCATATCAATGTATCCAGACATGGTGGTGTAAACCTATAATCCCAGAACTCAGGAGACTGAGAAGACTTTGAGGCCAGCCTGAACTGTATACCCAGACCCTGTCCCAATAAGTAAATAAGTAAATAAAAAGCAAATCTAAAACTGAGATGAAGGGCACACCCCTAGCACTCAGAGGCAAAGGGCTGTAAACTGGCGCCACCCTGAGCAACTCAGCAGGGCTCTTTCAAAGTATCATTTGGAAAAGCACTGGGGACACAGTTCAGAGGCAGACCACTTGCTGGGCACGCACACAGCCCATATTCAGTCCTCAGAACCAAACCAAACCACCACAACAAAATATACTCTAGCCAGCACCAGCAGATCAATAATCATGGAAAATCAGCAGTATGAGCCGGGGATTTAGCTCAGTGGTTCCAGACAACTGAGTGAGTCTCAAAATACAAAATGGGCTGAGGGTGTAACCAGTGTGAAGGCCCTGGGTTCACTGCACAGTGATGCGTGAGCCACCAGGCTTGCAACCTGTCTTTGATGCAGGCTTGCAACCTGTCTTGCAAGAGCAAGGAGCCAGGTTCGATGCCCTGGTAACCACATACAATACTGGACGTGGAGACTCACCCCAGCAGCAATCAGTACCATATACCACAGTGCCGGGCGTGGTGGCACACGCCTGTAATCCCGGCACTCAGGAGGCAGAGGCAGGAGGATTGCTGTGATATGAGTTTGAGGCTGAGTTCAGGGCCAGCTCAAACTACAAAAATGAGACCCTGTCTCAAAAAAAAAAAAAAAAAAAATCAGCAGTACTAAAATACCTATATTCTCGGTCAGGGATTTAGCTCAGTGGTTCTAGCATCTGCCTTATAAACCCAAAGTCCCAGGTTCAATCTGGTAACCACATACCACAATGCCAGGCATGGTGGCTCACACCTGTAATCCCAGCACTCAGGAAGCAGAGGCAAAGGCAGAGGCAGGAGGATTGCTGAGTTCAAGACCAGCCTGAACTACAAACGGAGACCTTGTCTCAAAAACCTAAAAACAGGGTTGGGAATTTAGCTCAGTGATTCCAGTTCCTATCTTGCAAGCACAAAGACCCGGTTTGATCCCCGGTTAACCACATACAGTATTAGGTGTGGAGACTCATGCCCAGTAGCAATCAGTACCATATACCACAGTGCCGGACGTGGTGGCTCACGCCTGTAATCCCAGCACTCGGGAGGCAGAGGCAGGAGGATTGCTGTGATGTGAGTTTGAGGTGAGACCCTGTCTCAAAAAACAAACAGACAAACAAAAAAACACCCTAAAAAAATATCTTTCTTCTGTAAAAGACATCCTCTTTAGTTCTTACAAATCTATCAAGACATCCTCCAAAGAACTCAAGTTGTGGTAGAGCATCTCTGCAATCTTAGCACTGAGGAGGCTGAGGCAGGAGGATTACCAAGTTTGAAGTCAGCCTGGGCTACCTAGCAAAATTATCTCAAAAACCAAAAATAAATAAAATGAAGATCTATCAAATCTTTATACTGCAGAGAGCCACAGAAGCTTCAACACTCATTCTAGAACAAGCACAGCACAAAAAAGCAAGGGCGCTCACCTTGCGTGTAGACTCAAACTTCTTAGCCTGTCAAGTTCAGTGTCTAGTCATTGGGCCTCATGGCCAGGTTCCCCCTTGAGTGTGGCGCCAGCACTTCCATGGGGGTGATGGCTACCTGCTGTTTGCACTCCAATCTGGACCCCATCACCACCTACCTGGCCTCAGACATTCCTGGAAACCTGCTTCCCAGGACTCTGGAGCTCCTCTGACCCTGTCATGGAAAGACACAGCCACCACATGGACTCTGGCACGTTGCAGGCTGGTCTCCTCGTTGGGGTGGTGGCTGGGTCTGGACTGTCCCCACTTCCCAGGGACTGAGCTGGAGCAGACAACGGAGGTAAGAAAACAGCCAGGACACTTGCAGGTAGCAGACTGTAGAGGAAAAACCAGCCAAAACAACTAAGGAGACCTTTCCTGCACAGCTTGGTGTTACAGCGCTTGCCTGGCACACTTCAGGCCCTGGGTTCTACTTCTGCACCCTCCAGCAGGCGCCTACTCCCAGGCCACCCCACATGATCCAGCAAAGCCACACAGCCGACTCCTCATGGTACAACAGGGATTACTGGTTGGTGCCACATCACGGGATGGGTTCACCGAGGGGACAGGTGGTCTTGCCATGCAGTAAGCATACAGCAGCAGCTGTGGTCTAGGTCCAGCACTGACAGCCTTCAAGGGCAGGTAGGGCAAGGGTCAATCTCCTCTATCCCCACTCTGGCTGGGCACAGTCAGCTGCAAACGCAGTGAGCACATCTGCGATGGGTTGAGCTCTGCTGCCACCTTCCCGGGGGAAGCGACTGACAGCCCTCACAAATGCCAACCACTGGCAGCTTCATCTCAGCTCCCTTGGCGGATGCTGGTCTCTATAGCACCGTGCACAGGGCAGCAGTGTCCTCCAGGCTGCAGCCTCAATGCTGGGCCAGCAGTGCTTCCCAGAGAAGCTGCTGGGGTCTGGAGAGTGCCGAGGTCCAGAACATGCCCCATGCAAAGGCTGCTCTAAGCTCAGAGCTTCCTGGAGCTGGCAACGTAGGCCTGTCATCCTGAGCTCTGCTACCGAGGACAAACAGGGCAAGTGGGCACCACCTACAGCCTGGGGCCCCCACAGACGTTTCCTTACCTTCAGAGAGGGTGGTGGTGGCAGCACCGGTGTATTCCTGCTCTCAGGTCACCACCTCCTTGCTTGGGGACTGCCAGACCGGAATGCCACCTATCAGTGCTCTGAAAGCACGTTACGTCTGCTGCCCTGGAGTCTATCTGTGCTTCTGCGCCAATGTGACTGCGTCAACTATGTCTCTAACATGGCCAGTGTGGGTACAAGGTGCTCACCTTCTGGTCAGTGAGCCCTAAAGACAGAGGATGCTCCACCCAGGCGGTCACCACCACCCACACCACTCCCGAAACCATCCCATCCCATGTACTGAGTGCCAGGCCTACAAAGCCAGCACTGCCCACAGTCCAGTACCCAGCGCTGTGGACTCTGGGAAGGAATGGCACACGGTTCTGGCTGCAGGGTAAAACCGCTGAGTTCTTTGTACCCAACACCAAACAGGAAAAAGACACTATGCAGAGAGGGACGGCACCAGAGGAGCCACTTGAGTGACAAGCCAGTCAGGACCTGCAGGTGCTGACCGGGCATGAGGACAACCCCAGGACAAGCCATGCCTGCTACATGGCCCATGTGCAGAGGCTAGAGCAGCTGGTGCTAATGGGGTCAAGGGCAGCCCTGCCCAGAAAAGCCATGGCCAGGGGCTCTTCCCCCTGGGGAGGTGAGGAACAGCAGACAAAAACAGGCGTGACACTGGTTTATTGGAAAACGGATTACAAAGTAAGGCACGGTGGGCTTGCTGGTTCCGAGGAAAGCATGTGACCGGGCAACAGTATGTCTCCCGGTGGATCAGGCTACTCAGAACTAAACGCATTCTGTTAACAACAACAAGTAGCTCTACTTTCAGCTCCGCCACCTGAATTAGACAAAGTGTGATTTTACATAGTGCTGTGTTAATATACAGTTCATTAGTCCATTAGAAAGTTCCTTCCATAAGTAAAGAGAAGGTGAGATTCTGACTATGATGAAATACTTAGGGAAGCTTTATAACGCTGTCAATTATCAAATGCCCAGCAAGTTGAAGAACGGGACTAAAGGCCCAGCTGGCATCCCTGCTGCAGCCTGCGACCAGAGGGCAGCACTGGGAGCTCCCAGCACAATGCACAGTGGCATCACCCTGCGAGGGGCAGTGGAAGCCACGCCACTGTTCCCAGGTCTGTTTTCCAGGGAGACCCAACACCCACACTGTCCAACTCCCTGCAGCGCGCTGCTCCCACCACTGATTGAGCTTCATTCACGAAAGGGAGGGCGCCAGACCCTGGTGCTTGGATCCTGCTGGAAATCTGACAGGTGTGAGCTCCTGGCGCAGCACACAAAACGCTGCTGGGGTGGGGTCTGCAGGGCACGGCCCGTTCTCCTCGGGGCGGACCTGCCGTCCCCCAGGATCCCAAAGAGCAGGCAGGTGGGGTGCAGAGACCCTGGGGAGAGCACCTCCACCCACAAGGCTGGGCGACCTAAGGTGGGCAGGTGAGAGGGTTGATCCACATCTACAATACAAGTCTCCATGGGAAAATATCACTCTCATGGTTGGTTAAAGATAGGAACACAGGGCCAAAGACATAGCTCAGTAGCACTGTGCCAGCGGGGCAAGCACAAGGTCCTGAATTTGATCCCTGGTACTGAAGGTAAAAAAAGATACAAATACAAAATGCCATCGAAAGGGACCTAAACTTTTACATAAAGAACGTTTTCTGGTGAAATAATTTTTGGAGATGTTCCCAATCTGCAGAAATGACTTCAGATGACTTTAACTACTCATCAATGCTACACAGTGTATCTGGGTCAGAGGTAAAGAGCACGTCGCTCTGTGTGCTGGGGCACCATGTCCTCCATGTCTTTGTGAGCAAAATCCCAGAAAGGGGCACAAGGACACTGCCTCTGTGGGAGATGCAGGTGGCTGGTCACTGATAAGGCCTGTCCTCCCGGCTGGGCCGAGTACACCACAGGCAGAGAGGACGAAAGTGTTTGGAATCCAGCCCACCCACTCCAGCGGCCTAGGAAGACCAGGCCTCACATGACTAAGGACAAAGTGGACGGCATGGGACACAAGGCCACAGGCTTGCAGGAAGAGGGGATTGTCCTTGGGGGCAGCACCTGGCTGGCCGGGTCACTCGTCTAGGCCAGGGCCAGCCAGAGCTCAAGGTGTTCCCACAGGAAGCTTCAGGGCTGCCTCATCTGTCCAAAGTGTGTACTAGTTGTTTTAAAACTTTTCATACGGATTTTTCTCTTTAAACAAACCTGAAAGAAAAAAAAAACAACAGAAAAATAATGAGTTACAAAGTCAATCACTCAACTGAAAACAAGATTCCCACAAATATTACAAGTTTGCTACATTTATATGAAGTTTTCTTTTTTATTGTTTTGTGACATTGCTAAAGAGACATGTTTTGGGACATTGACATTTAATGTTTTGTGACACTGCTAAAGTCTAACCTGGCTTTGAACTTGACACTTTGCTATCTCAGCTTACAAAGTGCTGGGATTACAGCCAGGGAGCCCCACACCAGGTTTATGTGAAGATTTCTGAAGCCTTGAGAAGATAGATAGGTTCTTGGGCTCACACTGTGTTCACAGTGCTTTGTGAAGTCAAACTGCAATGGGCTTTAAAACACAAGTGCGTCAGGCATGTTGGAACACACCTAAAATCTCAGCAACTCGGGAGGTTGAGGCAGGAATATTATCAGGTCAAAGCCAGCCTAGGGTACACATTGAGTTCAAGGCCAGCCTAACCAACACGGGAGACCTTCTCTCAAGAACAAATCAAAACAGGGTTGGGGATTTAGCTCAGTGGTTCCGGCACCTGTCTTGCAAATGCAAAGACCCAAGTTCGATCCCCTGGTAACCACATATAATACTGGGTATGGAGACTCACTCCCAGCAGCAAGTAGTTCCACATACCACATACCACAGTGCCAGGCGTGGTGGCTCACGCCTGTAATCCCAGCACTTTGGGAGGCAGAGACAGGAGGATTGCTGTGATGTGAGTTTGAAACTGAGTTCAGGGCCAGCCTGAACTACAAAGTGAGACCCTGTCTCAAAAAAAACCTAAAAAAAAAAAAAATTAAAACAGAGCGCCAGGAATTTAGCCCAGTCCGCAAGGTCCTGAGCTCAATCCTTAGTAATGGAGGGGAAAAGCCCCACACAACATCAACAACAAACAAAAAAATGAAGCCAGGTGCTGTGGCACGTTTGCAATCACAGCACTCTAAGAGGCTGAGTCAGATAGATTCCAAGTTCAAGAGTAGTCTAGTCAACTTAGCCAGTCCTTTTCTCAAAATTTAACTTTTTTTTTGAGACAGGGTCTCACTTTGTAGTTCAGGCTGCCCCAGAAGTCACTATGTAACCCAGGCTAGCCTCAAACTTACAACAATCCTCCTGCCTCTGTCTCCCAAGTGCTGGTATTACAAGCATGAGTTACCACGCCTGGCACTGTGGTATGTGGTCACCAGGAACTGAACTCTGGACCTTGCGCTTGCTAGGCAAATGCCAGAACCACACAGCAAAATCCCTGGCCCCAAAATTTAATTTTTAAAAATGGTTAGGAATGGAGCTCAGTGCGAAGACCCTGGGCTCGATTCTCAATGCCATTAAACAAACAAAATAAACTGGAGTGAAATTTCCAGAAAACAATACTCCAACAGATCCTAAGAAACAAGGACATACTCTCACATGTTTGTAAACAGAAATTAACTTTCTTCCCACAGCACAAGACTGTTATTATACAAAGCAAAACAAAACCACCATACTCCAAATGTCCCGAGTCCCTGTAGTTGCTGATGTGCCTTTCAAACAACACTATACAAAGAATGAAGACGCAACCAGCATGTGGTGAGTGGGACAGAATGGACCCTCAACAGAACAGTGACCATGCTACTGCCCTCCATTACACAGCACAAGCACTCTGCTCCCCAGGCCCCGTGTGACATGATGACCTACAGCCAGCACCACTCACCTCCCTCAGGCAGAAGAGTTGGGGGTGTGGGGAGAGACCAGGCAGGGATAGGAAGCAGGCAGGGGTGGGCAAAGACCAGCAGCCGAGGCCTGGGGGCAGTGAGGGCACATGGCCACATGACAGGGTGACAGCTTTGGTGCTCATAGCACAGTGTGACTTCAGACACCTGTCCAGACCAGGGAGCCACCCCTAGCAGGAGCCCTGCACTGCCAAAGAAGCACTGGCACCTCTGTAGCCCGACAGAGACAAGACCAAACTCTCACAGTCAGGATCCTGACCACGCACACCCAGAGAGCCATCACACACTGGTGCTTGCAGGCCTTGCCCCCAATGAGGACGACACTAAGAACACTAAAATATCATTTCCCTTATTCCAGGAAGTTCCAAAAATATGTGTCTCAGTTAGGAAAGAACTTCACCCATGTGTTGACCTTTCACACGGTGCTTCAGGACAAACAGCACAGAGGACTGGCCACGAGCTACAGTCCAGGCAAGCAACGGTGAGTGCCCACCACACTCAGGAGACAAGTGGTCACTACAAGCTTTATACCAGCTCTGAACCATGACATACAGATACAAACAGTGGAAGGTAATGCCAGTTAAGATCACACTGTTTACAAGTGCAAACAAATAAAAGACTTACACTCGACACATACATTCACCATCTCTCAAAGTCATAGGCTACAGTCTCCCTAAACCGAACCAAGCCAGACAAAGCACCAGCAGTCCGGGAAGAGCTGACAGCCCGACAGAAAGGTCACACGCCATACCCGAAGTGAAGGGCTGTGGTCAGGTACACCCCGTTTCAGGTAGATGGGACTAGAAAGAGTTCCAGTGGCCCTGCTGGAGGTCATATTCTATGAACAGGAGGTACCTGAGGAGAGGCCTGGCAGAGGGAACCGCCCACATGTCTTGTGAGGGAGGACAGCCCACATGGGCACTGCAGTGATCAACCTGCTGATGTGTACGCACCTCCTGGCAGAGGAGGAAGTAGCTCAGTCTGGTGCCCCAACCAGCACAAAGGAGACAGTGTCTCTTACCGTATTTTCTTCTGATTTCATCATGTCTTGACTTCATCTCTGCTCTTCTGTAAAAACAACAACAAACATTTTCTAAAAAATATCAGCATCAAACCACCTTAACAACACAACATCAACACAGAAATGGACCTTTCCCTTCCTGCAGCTGAGATGTATGTCTTAGGTAGGCACGAGTGCAGCCATCTGATCACATCCCCACTGCAGTGGCAGGATGAGGGGAAGCCTGTCTTCGGGGTGCTCGAACACACTGTTCTCTGTAGGACATGTCCCTGACCACTACTAGCAGGATAGATACCTCAGATGCACATGCCTCTTGCTTTTCTAGTTTGGCTGTTTTATCCTAGGAATCTGACCGAAAAGCTTTATGTGACTCAAATGGACACATCAGACAGCAGCAGAGCTGGGCAGGTATTACTCCTTTGCTAATGGCTGCTTCTGAGACCTCAGTCACAATCCATGAAGTAGCAGGACTCAGCTGAACCCTCTTCTAGACCAGGTCAATCTGGCTCCAACCAAATCCCTTCCTCAGAATTGTGGCTTCTCATTGACCTGATGGATTGCAGCATCCTTTGAATTCTCCAAGAAAGACAAAGCAGTGCTTTCTTCGTTTTCAACCCTGTTGGCACACCAGCTATCCTTGTCTGCATATCAGCCATTGACATTTCCAGCTGGATGCTCTGGATATCTTTTTCCCATGCTGATAATCAATAAAATATTGGGCACCCTTGGCTTTCCTTATTATCTGCTGCCCAGGGTGGCTTAGATCAGCCCAAAACCCAGTTTTCTGTAAGTCTTGTTTCTTGTCTTTACTCATCAGCTTGTGTTGTAGTGCCTCATAGGAGACACCGTAAGGGTCTATGGTACATCCCCATTCCTGTTCCCTATAATTCTCCTCTTTCTGATAAATCAGCTTGATGCCCGATAAGGGGAGCCTCCCTGGCTAGTCCTAAGGGTGCAGCACCAGAGAACAAAACCCCAGATATCTGCCAAGGAGCAGGGCCTGCTGTCTTCCAACCCTGGGAAGAAACAGACCGAGCAGCCCAGAGCTGCAAGGCTTCCCTCAGCCAGGGAAATCCTGGGGACTCTTGACTGAGACACTTAGGACACTCAATTGGGACTCACAATGTTCAGACCCTCCAGATCCAAGTCCCCCAAGGGGACCTGAGGGGAGACAACAGCCTCACCTCTCCTCTTGCCGGACCCTCCTCTCCTCCTGCTCCCTCATGGCCCGCTCATCACTCTTATCCGGCTTCCGGCTCCTCTTTCTTCTGCAGCAGCAGCAGCAGGCCACAGTGATGCCCAGGATGATGGAGCCACCCAGCACAGACATAGTGATGATCAGCGCCTCAAAGTTCACTGCAAAACCAGGCAGGCTGAGTCAGAACCACCGCCTCACAACCCCAACCACCAAGAGCAGCAACGGATCATCCAGAGCCACCTGGAGCCTGATCCCCTGTTCTGCCCAGCAGGCTGTGGCTTTGGGGCTCACAGCCCCTCTAGCCACCTGCCTGTCTGTGACTTCATTCCTGGATAACACAAACAAAGTTAAGAACTTTTGGAAAAGAGGTTTCCTGCTTGAAAAAGGTTAATAGAAACCAGAGAAGCCCAGGAATCTCCACATTCGTGAGCCACTCTGAACCCTCAGCGGGGCACAGAAATGGAGGTGGCACTGCCTGGCATATCACTATTCATCAGTTAAACGGAAGTCAAGAATAGCTCCACAACTTCCCAAAGAAACCTAAGTCTGCAACCAGACCAAGAGGAAGGCCCTGGAGAAGCCGGGCTGCCTATGTCTCAAGACGGCTGACGCAATGGTACAGCACCAAGTCACACAGGAACCCCCACACCACTCCAGTCTAACATAGCCCCGAGGGCAGGGCAAACTGCGCTGTGCAGCTCCACCTGGGCTGGGTTACAGAAGCCACCAACTGTGTCTTTAGAGCCGCAGCCAGTCACCTCTGAGCAGCCATTCTCAGGGGAAAAAGGATGATGCTTTGCAGAGCCCCCTGCCTGGGAGACCTGCAGACAGCTGCTGTGAGCTACTCACGGAAGAGACTCCTTGTTCAGCTATTTATTGGAATTGTTCCTTCTTGCTTATTTAGCAGTTTAAAGTCAGCTGTCAGTGTTAAGTCTGCTCCATTGCCCCTCAGCTATTTAATCACGTGTCCTGTTCTCCTATGACCTAGTCTGTGTGCACAGAGTTACAAAAAAAAGCAGTAACACGTACAATTAGAAAGGAGACCTGGATAGCAGAGAGTAGGACCTTCTGACTAGAGAACTCTAAAAAAATCAATGGCGGGACTGGGTACGTAGCTCAGTGGTGCTGCTCATGCATCACAAGCACAAGGTCTTGAGTTCGATCTCTGGTACAAAAAAAAAGAACAATGAGGTTTTAATTCTACAAGGTGAAATCCTGACCTTATACCAAAGGTTGCAGAGATGATCTGGACAGAAGAGTTGCCCTGCTTCACAACGAAAGGCCAGTATTGTACAGGCCTCCGTGTTCTCTGTGTTCTCCAAATGAACATTTACAGTCACTGTAATTAAGACTTCATAGCAATTTGGTGTAGATGCAGACAAAGTCATTCTGAAGCTATTCCTAAGAGCAATTAAGTATCTGTGAAGTTGGCCTAACGTCAGCACCACATGCTGCCTTGACTCCTGCATCCCACCACCCACTCCTGCCCTAAGATGGGGCCACTGCCCCATGACCCCTGCCTAGGACCAGATACAATGCAGGCTCAGTCCCTGCGATGGACGTCAGCACCCAGGAAGCTCTAGAAGATTCATGCCCCTCCGGGGTGTGGGGCAACCCGGGGCACATAATGACTGCTCAGCCATCAACCTCATCTTGTCAGGCTGGGTGCCATGTGTTTCACCTCCACTGACTTGAGATGGAAATCTCATCTCCCAAGAGAATTACAAGAACATCTCCACCTGAAAAGCTGCTCAACATCCCCAGCCCTTAAAGAAATGCAACCAGTGACACAGTGCCAACATACCCAGCAGATCACCTCAGATTCAGGCAGAGATGTGTGCCAGCCAGAAGCCCTACATGCCTGGGGATACAATGGGCACAGCCACTCCTCCAACATGCAGGGGCCCACTCAGGCTAACAGACCACACGAGCGAGGCAGCAGACATAGCAGAGAGCTGCCCATGGCCTCCACATGCGGGTCAGGAACAGGCAGCGCTGAGTGCAATGAGGGAGGCAGCCTTGAGCTGGACATGGCCGACACACTCTTCCTCAGAGGTGACAACTACATGCAGGTGACAACCACAGAACACCTCTGCCCACAAGTGTGTGCTGTCCCGGTCCACACTGCAATCCAGACACAGGAAGATGGAGGAGTGGGCACTGCACTGCAGGGATGCACCATTCGAAGCAACAGAGAACAAAGACTGGGGGAAGGCAGCGGCACAAGGTCCCAGTGGCAGGAAGGGCTGGGGAGGAGAGCAGCCAGGCAGGCAGGTGTGGCAGTCACTGGCACACACACAGGCACACCCCTTCGCAACCCAACAGCAACTTCCAAAGAACTGTTTCAGAGGGAAGGAGTAGGACTTTTCAGCGAAAATCAGAGCAGTGTTGACAAATCTATAACACACGTGTCACAGTAGGCACACAGAGCCCTGTCACCCAGCAGATGGGTATCAGTTTAATTCCAGTGCTGGCATTTTGCAGTAAGTAGGTGGGTTCTGGGTTGCAGTTTGGGCACTTGGTCTCTAGAAGGTTCACCATCTCTGAGTTAGAAGACGGATGAGTAAAGAGTAAACCACAGAGGGATCCAAGCTGCAAACACACGATCAAAGTGCTCTAAAAAATACTGGGTCTGGGCCAAAGACTTAGCTCCATGGCACTGGGCCTGGCTGACAAATGGAAAGTCTTGTGTTCGATCCACAGGACAGAGCAGGAGAGAAAGGAAAGGAGAAAAGAAAGGAGAGGAGAAGAAAGGAAATAGGAGAGAAGAGGACAGAGGACAGGGAAGAGGAGAGGGGAATAGACTGGGCTCCTTTATGAGCTGACAGGCCTCTAGACCACAAAACCTTAAGCCACAAAATAAAAGATTAAAAAACTCAATGCAGAAAAATGAGTTCCAAACAGCAAGACACACCACAGACCGAAAAGGCAAACTAGCAAACAATCTGAATCTTTTAAGCTTATTTCCCTCATTAATAAACACCTGTGAAGTCAATCACATGCAGCCAGATACAGGTGAAAAATGGGTCCAAGTCCTGGCTGAAAAGGGGCTCCAAGCAGGGGAACCCACACTGGCTTTAAAGGGGCACAAGAAAACCCGGTACACAATGCAAAGGCAGACTGATATTTAGCTCAGTGGTTCTGGGGCCTGCCTTGCAAGCACAAGGGCCCAAGTTCAATCCCTGGTACCAAATAAACACAATGAAGGGGCAGCAGAACACCTGCCTTTCCCTTCCTTTGCACCCAAGACCCACAGTTTGAAGGAGTCCTATGGGCGCCCAGGGACCTAGCCACCTGACTTTCTTCTCTGTGGGCATGGCTCAGCTATATAAGCATGTTTCCTAGCAAAGCATGATAAGTACTTGCCAGAATTTTCAAAAAAGCATTGATTTTGCAGAAAATGAAAATGACTTACCCCAGCAAATGCCCCAGCGTGCAGAACTCAGCTCGCAGAGAGAAGCAGGTGGCAAGATCTTTCTAACCGGGTAGTCCAAGCATGCCTTGTTAGCATTGCACCACAGACACTGGAAGAGACCAACGTTGGGTCACAGTGTCAGCCTGGGAACCAACCTGGACACTGTGCATGGCTTCCTACACTTGTGACGCAGAGCCTTGGAAGGAAGGCTTCCAAGAGCCTTGGAAGATGGACACACAGCCTTGGCCTCCCAGTCGGTCCTGCTCACCATGCTAACCCCTGGTTAATGCCTAACACAGAGTGAAGCTGCCCCTCAGCCCTTGTAACACAGATGGCTCCTGTGAACAGCCTAGCTCCAGCTCCAGCCCCAGCCCTGTGGGTCTCCATGCTGGTGCTGAGCACTGCCTCCACCTCCTCAGAGCCTCTTCCCTGGACATCTGTTAAGTCTCCCATCCTGAGTCCACCCTGACAGAGGGATCCACACGCTGCCTACCTCATCCCTCCCTGAGGCACCACATACTCTATGTCCATCACGCCCCACAGGGGCAGGCACCAGGATGCAGGACACAGCTTGGTTCATATGTACACATGTAAGTGTTGACTGAGTGAACTGTGGCCTGTGCCTCCTGCCCTCCACCTTTATACTGGCACTAAGTCAATGCAGCTTGAAGGACTAACTCAGAGCAGAAGGGGCCTGGCCCCAAATGCTGGGGCAACGCTGGAAGTACCGACAGTCCAGCACACAACACAGATTGCTGTGGCGGGTGACACACGGGAGGCAGTGAGCTGCAGTCTCAGCAGCAATGAACTTCTCATCACATGGACACTCCACTGGTCACAATAGCCTTGATTCCAACAGCGTCACTGGGCAATTAACAGAACTTGGGAGTCTCTAGTCTACTACAAAAATATTAAAGCACACTTTGAGCTTTCTTCTCTAAGGCTATTTATGCAGTGCCTACTCCAGGGCCTTGTGTTGGCCAAAGTTCAGAACCTGAAATGGTGGATGGCAGCAATTCTGCGTGTTCTGCCAGGGGCTCCCTTCCATACTGCTGGCTCTGTCCTGGACCATCAATTTATAGCTAGTTCTTTAACTCCAACAACTCAAGCTGCAGATGTCCACTTCCAGTGTGAGTGCTGCCCAGCAGGCAGTGTTTCCATGTGGAAGCACTGCGGGTTGAACCCTGAGCCTTCATTCAACTAAGCTACATCCTCATTCTTTACCCTATTTTTCTAAAATTCTAGAACAACATCTCACTAAGTTGCTAGGTTGTCTAGACTGGCATCAAACCTGTGATTCTCCTACCTCAGCCTCCCAGAGAGCAAGGATTAGAGGCATAAGCCAGCACACCCAGCTTGGTTGACAAGGATGAGCTCAGTGAGAACTCAGAGCACATGCTGTAGTATGTAGCATGTGCCTTACCTCTAGCACACCTCAGCCTGCTGGGCCCTCCTGCGATGTCCAAGCACTCACCTTCCAGAAGCCTGTGTACGTCCAAAAGCACAGGCACTATGGGCCCAGGGCTGGAGCTCTCCTGAGCTGGGGCCCACTCAATGACCTGGGAGGTCCCTCCATGGACAGTCGCTCCTGTCTACCCCAGGGCAAGGCACACAGACACATACTCCCTCAACAATGAGTTACTTTTATGGCTGAAATGACTTCCAATAGGAAAATCCACAGACTCAAAGAAACAGTTGAGAAAATAACACCCAAGTGACCTTGTAATTCATCTTAACCCCAGACTACTTTACTTGCCTGGGGTAAGCCACAGGTCTGAGAGGTCATGGCCTGGTTTTCAGGGAGAGCAAGAGGATTCACCCTGATAACCCTGCAAAATCTGAATGAAGATGGGAAGCACACACACACTCACACCCTGGGGTCCAGAAAAGGTCACCGAGCTCTTTTCTATCCCAACTGTCCTCCACTGCTGGGCTGTGCACAGTTCTGAACTGACCAAAAACCACCAAGAGGTCCACCCTCTATGGGGTGAAGCCAGAAGGCCTTGAACCAAAATGTTCGGTATTATCCCAAGATCTAGGCTGGGGCACTATTTCCTACTTCGCCCCAAGGACTAGTGACCTAGTCCATTCAGATCCTAGGGTACGCACCTAGAACTGCCTCCACTCATTAAGTGGAGCCTTAGGGAACTTGCTTCAGAAGGGCAACCTTTGTGCTCAAGGGCATGCAGGGATTTAAACTGGGGATCAAATCCAGTGGTGTGCAGGCTGAGTCTTCCCAGAGGACCAGACGTCTCAAGGTCTCCCACTGCCCCGTGGCAGCTGCCTGTCCTCGGTTCATCCGTTAACAGCTGACAAAAGCTCCCCCTAAGCTCTGACAGCAGAGAGAAAACAAGGCTCCTTCCCTTCTTTCCATCTCTCAATGGGGCACAGCAATGCTGTTTACAGTCAAGCCTGAAAGATCTCTGCAGTCTGTGACCATCGCTGGCTTATCTCTCAAAGCTGGTCACCAAATGCCAGCACATCCACTGCTTTGCAACCAGCAGCAGGAAGGCCCAGCCCACACATTTCCTGCTCCCTGACCACCAAAGAGGACTGTGCTCTGGGTACCTGCAGTTTTATTAGGAGGTTTAATATGCTCAACAGAAGCTCCATCATATTTAGCGACCATCATGAAAATCCCCACTAAATCCCATCTCTCCCTTCTCACACAGGAACTGCTTCCTGGACTTGGGAGAAAGCACACAGGATCTGTCACTTACAGAGACGTTCTTCAGGCATTCTTCACATGAAGTGTTTGTGTTCTGAGTACAGCCTGCAGTAAAAGAAAAGACAGCAGAGGGTTAGGCAGTGAAAGACAAGCCAGGAGGGCCATGGTTCAAGATGCCACAAATCCTTGATCAAATGGACAGGGACTGAGTCCTGCAATTCCAGCAGTCAAGAGGCAGAGGCAGGTGGATGGCCACATCTGAGCTACACAGTGAGTTCAAGGCCACCTGAACTATAAGGAGTGTGTGTGCAAAACACAAAGCTGGATATGGTGGCTCATGTCTGTAATCCTAGCACTTGGGAGGCAGAGGCAGGAGGATTGCTGTGAGTTTGAGGCTGGGCTGGGCTACATACTGAGTTTACGGCCAGTCTGAAATACAAAGTAAGACCCTGTCTCAAAAAACTAAAAATAGCCAGGCGTGGTGGCTCACACCTGTAATCCCAGCACTTGGGAGGCAGAGGCAGGAGGACTGCTGTGAGTTCAAGGCTGAGCTCAGGGCCAGCCTGAACTATAAAAAAGTGAGACCCTGTCTCAAAGAAAAAAAAGAATAAAAACAACAACAAAAGACCCACACAAACAAACGAAGAATTTAAAGGGTAAAGGGTCACCTCAGAAAAGAACGAGAAGTAATAAAACCGTAATTTGTCATAATGTAAGCTGGAAAGACAGAAAGAAGCACCTAGAGAGGCAGTGCAAGTCAAGTGCAGCCATGCTGAGATCAACAGGGGATCTTCACCAACCTCACCCTGAGCCTCCCCAGGCCGGGAGAGCCCTCTCATCACACTTCTAGGAGGCACAGCCCGCCCTGGCCTTCTTCCAGTCACCTCCAAGGAAGGGTGGTGTCATCTTTCTCAGGAGTCATAGTGGCCTCAGGAAGGGCCTATTTCCTGGATCTTCATTTTGATAACTGTTCTTGAATGAGCTCCAAGAGACAGACCTTGGGCTGTGTCCACCCCTGAGCTCTGGATTACTGGCCAGTGAGTCAGCGAGATGGTGAAGGAAGAGGCAGAGCCGCCGAGCTCTCTTCCTCCTCAGGCCCAGGAGCCAGCGGGTCTTCAACAATGGGCCGCAGGGATTCTCAGCAAAGGAAGTAGAACAGACTCACTCACTCATGGAAGACACCACACTGCCTTGCAGAGTGAGAAGGAAACACACTGACTGTTCTCCAGGTCGTGAGACAGAGAAAGCTGGAGATAAGAAAACTCCCCGTTTCAAGGGCAGCACCTAATGTCAACACTCTGGCCTCCGGACTGTGATGCTGCAGCTTAGATTCTAGGCCCTAATTTGTAAAGAATTTTCAGGCTCATTTACTTTGGAAATTAAATGACTCCTGTTCCCCTCCACAAACAAGTTTTCCTGTCAGGACATACTGAACGACTACACTAAAACTCACTATTTCAGAGCTTTCTTGAATTTTCAGGTGGGTCAATTAAGTACAGAAGGACATACTATCCTGTGTGAAGAGATAGTTTTCAAAAACAAGGAAACAATTTCAGGGCTGGGTGCCCACTCTTCATGTGACAGAAGTACAGAGGAGCTAAGATTCATTTAGACAGCAGTCTTGGTCACCTACTAGAGCAGTAGAAAACAAGGTGAAGAGCGGTGCCATGAGCACGAGGCAGTTTCTGCGCAGGTCACTTAAGACACTGTCGCTGCTCAGGTGAGCCAGGACTGCAGACACACCTCCACACCACAGCACCCTGGAACCTCTCGGGCCTCTGCTGTACTCCTGAAGACTCATGTGCAGGACATCAGATGAGGTCCTTTAGGGACGGCCATCTCTAGCTGAAGCTCTCGAGTCTGACTTCACACACATTAACATGAGCTCCAGAAGTCCATTAAAGTTTCTTTAACTTCATGAATTTTGCCCTAAAGATCTTCAAAGTTCCTAATGTTTCCCATCCACCAAACAATGATTTTAAAAAGTGTGGGCTGGGCCAGGGATTTAGCAAAGTGGTTCCAGTGTCTGCCTTGTTAAGTGCAAGGTCCTGGGTTCGATCTCCAGTAACCACATACAACAATGCTGGGTGTGGTGACTCATGCCTGTAATCCCAGCACAAGAGAGGCACAGGCAGAGGCTGAGGCAGGAGGATTGCTGAGAGTCTGAGGTTCCCCTGGGCTACAAAGTTATCTCAGGACCAGCCTGAACTACCAAGCAAGACCCTGTCTCAAATTTTAAAAAAGTGTGGGCTTTGATGGTATGGTGATATACACTTATAATTCTGGCATTGGGAAGGCTAAGGGAGGATTGCATAAGTTTGAAGCCAGCCAGGACTACAAAGGCAGAGCCTCTTTCAAAAATTAAAAGGCTCTGGATTGGTATGATGAACTCTTTATATCCACACAGCATATTTGTAAAGACTAACCGTCCAGACATCAGCAACAACATTCCCATGGAATGACAAGTAAAAACTCAATCTATACACAGAACGTACGGCCAGAGGGACCTCACCCCTGTAAGCAGTGCCCTCTCCTAGGACAAGGCCCCATCAAGCCCAGGGCAGCTGGGCAGTAATACACCTACAGGTGCAGCACTAAGGCTTCTTCTTCGTCGTCTTTTTTTTTTTTTTTTTGAGACAGGTTCTCGCTTTGCAGTTCAGGCTGGTCCTGAACTCAGCAATCCTCCTGACTATGCCTCCCCAGTGCTGGGACTGCAGGCGTTGAGTTAGCACACCCGGCATTGCTGTTTGTGGTTTCTGCGGCTCGAACCCGAGCCCTTGTGCTTGCAAGGCAGGCGCCGAAACTACTAAACTAAATATCCCACTAAGGTTTCCTGCAAGGTGGCGCGGGGAGAAATAGAGAGCCTCCCCCAGAGTATAGCTGCCGCAGGGCAGGGCAAGCGGACGCACTGGAGCAGTATTTCCCGGTGACGTCGGAACTGCCCTCCAGAAGCGCAGGGCAGGGGACTCCCGAGGCCTGGCCACACCCACACGCCCTCGGGCCAGGCTGCTCAGTCACCTGCTCTAGCAAAGCAGGCAAACACGCACAGGAGCCACTGATAAAGGTCTGGCACAGGAGGACTCTGACACCCGTCATACCTGATAACGAGGCCTTACCTGCACCTACGGTGATTAAAACACAACTACGACTCCAAATCCTCCGCACAATCACATTCACACCCTTTGATGACACAAAACAGTCACACTGCTGTCACA